>JAVJIF010027363.1:5000-95741 GCA_038442645.1 Agave tequilana | reverse complement strand
TTTTTTTTTTCTTTCGAGAAAAGCTAATAGTCATTAGGAACAGAAGCTCCAATCGAACTTCAAAGAGATTCCAACCACACAACCCTAATGAGTTCTTTTGATCTAAAGAACAAATATCATCAGCCACCTTAATTGGTCCTTATGTGTGCTTGCGGATTACAAATTGAGTCTCCACGAACTAAATAGAGAAATGAGATCACAACGAATTGAGTATCCACGAAATACTAGTATGTGCCAAACACTATGAATAAGTCATTATAGAAGATGAGAAGATTTGAACAGACAACCTTCCACGTGAGAAAAAATGTCAAACCCCATAATATAAGCTCTTTTCCTTTCTTTTTCTGTTTGAATGTCCGGAAGTGGGTGGAAGTAAGGAAGTGAGAAGTATGACTCTTTTTTTTTAAAAAAAATGAGAATTTGTGTTTCTTTTTCTGTGTTTTGATGGTAGCTGGGAGGTGTAATTGAAAAGTGTAATGTCTTTTTTAGTGTTTAGCTAGTAATATGGAAGTGAAAGTTAAAAGGTTGACCACAAAGTTAACCGTAAAATAAAATTAAAATAAAATTAATTATGAAAAAATTTGGACTGTAATTAGAATACCAGTAAGATTTACATGACCAAAAAATTACTGTTTTGAGGTACAACTCATTACAGATGAGATTTACAGCACCACAAAATTAACTGTAGTATCTTAGAAGTGAGAAAATGATTGTGTAAAAGGGAAAAAATAAAAGGAAAAAGGATTTGAATGAACAGGGAAGTGGAAAGTGACACTTCTCACTTCCTCACTGCCGCCAACTTCCTTGAATCCAAACAGCCCCTAGTAGGTGAGCACTTCTCCCTATCCAACGAAGATGTTAACCATAACAATCAGCTTTGAATCAATGCCTCCATTTTCTTTGGAGCACCATCTCCCATAATTTGACAATTGTTTGCTATCTTCTTCATGCATATGAGATATTTTTAACCATCGGGGAGTCTAGACAAGTTTCAAATATTATCGAACACGAAAGTGGAAAGTGTAGAAGGCTTACCTTCCTCCATATGTAGCCAATAAATCACCACTAAAGGTCACTCTGTAGCCAAAAATCACCTCAAAGAGGGTCAAAACTAGCTAATTACAAATAAGGAAGGGTAGTTTATTCCGTACAAGCAATGTTGCCATCGTTTTTCACTCACATTCATCTTAATTGTTGATGCCTTAGCTAATATAAACAGAGATGTCTTAGCAACAACCCAACCAATCAAAGATTACGCATTATCAAGTTGTTTTGTAACTATGTAATCGTACTTGAATGTGGTTATTACTATATAACTTTAACCTTTTGATACTAGTATAACTGTTTGATACTATCCTTTTGTAACAAGTAGCTATAAATATATGTTTCTAAACTTAATGAGATCACTATACTACAACTCATGATTCTTTATGGTATCAAAGCAGTTAGACCCCCTTCTACCCCACCAAATAATTCTTCGAAAATGTCTTTAACTTCTTTTATTCCTTCTTTTACTTCTAAATTTCTACTAATAAGAACATTGACAACCCATTCTTAGTCCATCATTCAAATGGTTCAAGCACTTTACTTGCTTCTTCTTCTCTTGCTGGCGGCTTTTTCACACTTGATGCAAACATGTCAACTCATAGCAGATCAGATGAGTAGTTACTCTACCAGTCAGATCAGGTAAATAGCCAGTAGCACATATGACTAATCTAGCAGGTAAATCAAGCTGTCTTCTTTCTTCTACCAACATTCTTCTACATGGATCACAGACACCGGTGCCACTGATCAGATGGTTTTTTAATCCTAATTTATTATATCACCTCATCCTCCATCTTCCATTTCTCTCAAATTTTACCAGATGGCAGCACTGCACTCATCTCATGTGTTGATTCAGTTACTCTTACTTCGACTTTTCTTCTTCATGATGTTTTATGTGTGCCTTCATTCAATCAACTTAATATCTATTTGTAAACTCACTGTATATCATCATTATTCAATTATCTTTTTTCTTAATCATTGTATTTTTCAGGATCTTTCAACGAAGAAGGTGATTGGAATGGGGCATGATGTAGTGATCTTTATTATTTCTCAACCAGTAATTATTCTACTTCCCTTTTGTCCACGATAAATTATTTTGATTTATGTCATAGGCGCATATGTCATCCATCTCAAATCGGTTAATAAATTGAAAGATATCCTTTCCTTTCCTCAAAATGATATTGCATATATTTGTGATGTTTGTTCTTTATCTAAACAAACCCGTTTACCTTTTTCACGTTGTTCTATTTCTAGTAACACACCTTTTGATTTGATTTATTGTGATATTTGAGGTAGTTATTCCACACTTGCTCTCCCTGAGGCTCGTTTCTTTGTAACCATTGTTGATGATTTTTCTCGTTATACTTGGGTTTTTCTAACGTGATTTAAATATAAAGCTTACAATCTCCTCAGATATTTTATTTCTTATGTTTGTATCCAATTTAATACTAATATTAAATGTGTATGTTATCGTATGGTTCTACATTTTTCTAAAATGCTACACAATTCTTATTCAAAGATTTTGGTATTGTTCATCAACATAGTTGTGCCGCAATAACATAGCAAAATAGTGTTGTCGAACGTAAATATCGACATCTTTTAAATGTTGCTCGCGCTTTGTGTTTTCAATCTGGCTTACCAACTAAATTTTGGGGAGATTGTATCTTAGTTGCTACATATTTGATAAATCGAATTCCGCTCCTCTTCTCAATGATCAAACACCCCAGAAAATTCTCTTCAATGAAAAACCAAACTTTAATCATTTAAGAGCTTTTGGTTGCTTATAGTATGCATCCACTAGTTACTTGCATCATGATAAGTTTGCTCATCGTGCTAGATGTTGCATATTCATTGGATATCCTTATGGTCAGAAAGCTTACAAAGTTTATGATTTGCTTATAAATACTTGATATGTCAGTTGTGATATTATATTTCATGAGGGCATTTTTCTTTTTCATTCTACTTCTCAAACTCATTATCTCTCATCATCTACTTCACTTATTGTCCTTCCTCTACTCATCTCTGAAAACCTCAAATCAAATGTAACAAATCAAGTGCATACACTAGACAAAACTACGGATACCACCACCAACCCATCATTGCATGATTCTGAAAATAATCCACGCAAATTTCTACCCTTTAGTCCAACATTATAACATTTCTCAAGTCAGCCTCAACTATGATGTTCTACTCTTTACAAACATCCTCCTATCCATCTAAAGGACTATATTGCAATACCCTCCAGTCACCAACTTCGTCGTTAAGCTTGAAATCTATATGTATTAAATACCTTCTCTCTCATTATATTTCATATGAAAATTTTCATTCATATTATCGTGTTTTTCTTACATTAATTTCTGAAAAACATCTAGAGGAGGTGAATTGGTGATGCTGATTGAACATGTGAAAATTAAAACTACTTAACTTAATATGCAAATATAATCAAGTATAAGCAGAAATAGAGTGATATAAAGAGTATACAAAGAGCAAACTCTATAAATACAGAATTTGTTCTCGAGGTTTGATCCACTTGATCTACGTCCCCGTCTCCAATTTCTGTGGCGAAATAAGCACTATTCACCGGTTCACGAAATCAAAACAACGTTTATAACTTGTTCTCTCAAGATCAACTCGGAGCCGCAACTCCTACAACTACAATCCTTCAAAATCACACGGAGCCTCAACTCCTCAACACTCGGAGTTGCAACTTCTGCAACTGCGATCCCACAAGATCAACTTACAATCACCACTCTCACTAGAGGTTACAACAGCATAAAAAACAAAACTGTGATCTTCACTCGATCACTGAAACTCTCACAATAGCACAAGCCTTACAGCAATAGATTAGGAATTTGAGAACTCAAACTTTATGTGTGAGAAAACTAAGAAAGATTGGAAGAAGAAGGCTTATAATTTTATGAATTTTATCTCTCAAAAATTGGAAGTAGATTGGCACTGAAAAACTTGTAAAAATTGTTGTTAAAAATCTCTGCAAGTGATTAGATTTATAAAAAATAAAACATTTGCTAAAATTCAGCAGAGAAAAGTTAACTAGCTGTCGAAAGTGGGTGCAAGATTTTTGAAAGATAGCAGTTACAAACGGCTATATTTTTCAAAAGCAGAAGTTCATTTTCGAAAGCTATGTGTTGAAAACACTTTCGACAATTTCAAACTTTCAAAGGAAAAACTATCAAAAATGAAATAGTTAAGTAAAATTTTGAACTTTCTCGAAGACGCTGTCGAAAGCTGTTTTAGAGATGTCGAAAGCTGTTTTTGACAATTAGAATAAAATGAAAAAAACTGTCGAAAATAAATCAGTTCTGTAAAATTCTGAGCTCACTGAAAAACACTGTCGAAAACATGCACAAAGTTATCGAAAGTTTTCAGCTCAAACTTATGCACGTTGAGTATCCGTTTCGAAAGCTATGTATAAAGCTGTAAAAATGGCTCAACTTTTTTGATTCTCTTCAAAACTTGATTAAAATTAATTTTAACTTTATAAATTAAACAAAAATAAGTTTCTTCAAATTCTTTTGAGCTCTAATATATCTAGATTAACTCCACTATATATTTCAACAAATAAATTTCATTTGAGATTTAATACTCATTAAAATTGATTTTTCTCTAAAACAAATATTTTAGAAACTTTATTTTGAACTCATTTTTATAATTTTTTTTATAATAGATATATCTTTCTTGGAAAACTCTATCAAACCAACATCAAAGCAGTGTGTGTGTGTTCAGACTTGAGTTAACAATTATATAATCTAAAACTTTAATAAAGTTTCTAAACTTACAAATACAAATTCTATTATCTTGAAACGAAGTTTTCTCGTAGATGTTTTACTTGAACTTGTCTTCTTGAGCTTTAATCATAAATTTGAGATATTCTAATGTGATTGGTTAAAGTTGAGCTTCACGATATGATCTTGAATAACCTGTATTTTTATAAACAACCTGCAATCTCTATAAACAACTTCAAGATCATTAGTTCTTTAATTACATGAGTTGAGAATCATCAAAACACAAGTGATTGAACTTTTGAGTCAACAATTTCTTCTTACTCTGAGCCTATATGTTTTACCTTACTATTAAAGATCTAAATTGGAAAATGCTATGGCAAATGAAATCAAGGCACTTGAGAAGAATAACACATGAATACTTACCTCTCTACCTCTTGGCAAAAAACCTATTGGCTGCAAGTGGGTTTATAAAATCAAATACAGGTATAACAATACCATTGAACGCTATAAAGTAAGACTTGTAGCGAAAGGTTTCACCCACATTGAGGGTCCTGATTGCCATAAAACTTTCGCTCTAGTGGCCAAGGTTGTCACGTTTTGTTGCATTCTTTCTTATGTTGTATTATGTAATTGGTCCTTGTATTAATTGGATGTGAACAATGCCTTCCTCTATTGGTGACTTGGATAAGAAAGTCTACATGAAGATCTCACTTGGGTTTTTCAAATAGGAGGTGCATCATGAATTTCGCTTCAATAAATCTCTCGATGATCTCAAGCAAGCATCCCACAATTGTTTTGATAAATTCTCTTCAGTCCTTCTTGATGCCGATTTCTCACAATTCGAAAGTTAATTATTCTTTTTCATATCCAGCAAAGGATCCTCTTTTACTGTGATTTTAGTTTAGGGGACAACATCATCATTACTGGTAGTAATACTACCTTAATTAACATTCTCAAGAAATTTCTCCATTCTCGCTTTCATATAAAGAATTTGGGTAATTTGAAACATTTTCTACGCGTTGAGGTAGCTAGATCCAAAAGAGGGATCTACTTATCTCAAAGAAAACATGCATTGGATATTATGCATGATATAGAAAATCTTAGTGGTCGACCTTGTGATTTTTCAATGGAGCAAAATCTCAAGACTAATACTGGATGACTTTTTTAGATCCATCATGGTGCCGCCAACTTATTGGTCACCTACTCTACTTCACAATTACCTACTCTACTTCACAATTACCAGATCAAACATCGTCTATTTTGTCAATGTCTTTAGCCCATTCATGAGCCAACCCTGAGATTCTCATTGGCAAGCTACTCCTTGTATTGTTTGTTACATCGAATCATCTCTCGACACTGGCATCTTACTCTCTTCATCTAGTCTTTTCATGTTACATGCATGTTATGATTCTAATTGGGCTAGTTGTCCAATGACTCATGATCTATCACAGACTATTGCATTTTTCCTTGGCAATAGTTCTATTTCTTGGAAATCAAAGCAGCAAGGGACTATCTCACAATCATCTGCTGAATCTGAATATCGATCCATGGCATGTACATCATGTGAAATCACATGGTTAAGTTATCTACTCACTGATCTATGTGTTCCATTTTGCACTGCCACTTTATATTGTGACAATTAGGCGGCCATTCACATTGCTTCCAACCCCATCTTCCACGAGTGAACCAAGCGCATCGAACTCGACTGCCATTTGTTCCTGAGAAGATTTAGGCGGTTTAATCAAGACTGCTTACATTCCTATGAATCTTTAAATTGTAGATGTATTTACCAAAGCATTGAGATGTGCAAATTTTCATGACCTTATCCACAAGCTGCTTTGTTTTCTTCACTCTCCACCTTGAGGGGGAATCTTAGTAACAAACCAACCAATCAAAGATTACACATTATCAAGTTGTTGTAACTATATAATCCTACTTCAATGTTATTGCAACTATGTAATCTTAACTTCTTGATATATTATAACTACTTGATCCTATCCTCTTGTAACAAGCAACTATAAATATACGTTTTTGAAGTTAATGAGATCACCACACTACAACTCAATTCTTTAAGATGCAAACATATATGTTTTCTCTTGGGGGTGGTGTGCAACCTGACTAGGAACGACCTTTTCATCCTAATACATGAATAACAGTGTTATTTTCAAGTCCACTTATTTTAAAAAAGCCTTCATCCTAAAATGACTTCTCTATTTCTTTGGGGCTCAATTGAGTATGAAGATTAATTTTACCAAGAGTATTATCCTTCCACTTGGGGCTTCATTCGACGAGTGCACATTCTCTTCTGAGTTTTTAACTAGAGAAGAGAGAAGAAACCCCCCCCCCCCCCAAAACTTTTCTTGGGGTTATCATATCTCCCAGAAGGCTAAGGAAAGAGGCTTGAGTTCTAGTCGTTGACAAAGTGCTCAGTAAGTTGGCTGGTTGGAAAGGTCGATGCCTCTCCTTAGGAGGTAAGATTGCTCTAGTCAATTCAGTTATCTCTACTATCCCAATGGGCCACATGTTTTCTATGATTTACCATCCGAAGTGATTAGTTTGATTTCCTCAGGATATACTTCTTGTGGTAAGTGTCGAAGGACACTAGGCTTCAATTTAGTTATTGGAGAAGGCTAAGAGCGAGAGTTTTTGTTGTAGTTATCACTCAATTTTTCTGAATAATTGTTAGGCTTATCAACCCATGATTAACTAATCCAATTGACCAGGCCACTGAAATCAGGTGGGAGGTTTTCTATTTTGCAATGGTCCTTAATTATGTAACCACCTTTCAAAATACCTTCCTTAGACACCAATTAAACTAGGATTTCAAAGAATGACTCACCCTCCAACTTTTTAATCTAAACTTATTTTAAGACACAATTATTTTAAAGACAAAAATTATTTTGAAGACAAAATTTCAGCAATTAAGTCTACTAAAAATTACACTAATCAGTAAAACTAATATTGCAAAATAATTTACTTGTAACTAATCTATTGCAATAATATAATGCAAACAAATGAATAAGTAAGAAGGAAAGAAAAGATGGCCCATGAGAGCAGTTGTGAAAAGTCACTGTCCTAGAAGAGTAAGGCTCGCCATATCGTTCGGGTGTTAGATTGGCCACTGTCAGCTAATGGTAAAAGTCTCCTAAACACCAGCACCCAAATTCGAGCGCAAGCCTGAGCCTATGCTGAGACTCAGAATGGTTGCCCAAAATTAAAAGCAAAGAAAAATTTAATTAAAAGAAAGATCTTTTTCAGCTGCAGTGTTAGTGCAAGAGTAGATCTCCTAAGGGAGGAGAGAAAAGTTGCTTGTGTCTTTTTTTGAAAGAGGGGATTCTATTTATAGCTTTGAGAACACCCTCTTTTCCATCTCATATTTTATGTGGGACTAAAAAATTTAGGCTAAATGAACACAAGTGAAAAATTCAAGCTTTCCTAAAGGCTTATGATCACTCAAGCCCAACAGTTTTGAAATAGTAAATCTTAGATATATGAATAAGACCCTACACAAGCGGTGGTGGAAGATAGCTTCGCACCATAATGCCTTTCATAGAGATAGTAGAAGAGGAAGTCAATCAAATTTAATGGCTAAATTAACCGGTGAACGACTTTTATCTCTTGGAAGGATATCATCAGAACGTTAAACCTCTTTCTATCTCTTATCCTTCCAAATTTTGGGGATGATAGAAACACGAGAATCTAAAAAGGCGCATGGGGCGCTGACTTTTCACTAACTTTTATTTTCTCATTCCTCTTTAATATTACACTTAACTAGGGTGGATTATTGGCAGAACACTTTGGCAGATAGGTGATTACCCTGATTCCAACCTATGGTAGGGTTGCACTGAACTCCTCTAGGTGATTGTTTTTCCACCAATAGCTACTCTATCATGATCGGAATTGCCATGTTTGGAAACTAGAAGCATCGAAAAACTTTTTCCTCAGCTCAGTGTGTGCCACTTTTAATGATATATTTGCCGCTTGAGGGAGGCCAAAATATATGATAACCCCAGTCTAGTTCAAAATTTGAACATTCTCTTATTAAAGATCATTGATGCTATCTTAACCAGAGGAAAACATGTATAAGAGGAAGCTTACCGTAAACACCAGATGTCTAACTTGCCTTCAATAGAGCTTGTCTTCACTCACTTGCTTCTGAGTGCACTTATGAGAAGGCTTATTTGAGACTACTCTAAGGGCGTGTTTGTTTCACCTTAAAAGTCCGAAAGTCACATTTCCACTTGCGACTTATTTGGAGACTAGTCATATGACAAATTGCTACTTGCGACTTACAAACTTTTACGGTGAAACAAACACGCCATTAGTTTGATTGGCAGATGCTACTGTCTTCAAAGAGCGTTTCAAGATGAGTGTTCTTTTTTACTTCTAATACTGAGCCCTGGGCCATATGCATCGAGTGAAGCTATTCTTCTTTATAGTGGGATGCTTTATTGGATGAATATTTTTTTTATTCTTTATTTTTCTTGTGTATCGTTCACTGCCTGTCACAAGCCAGGATAAAGGAGGAGGGTTGTGGTAGGCATGTGACAGCCAACGTAAAATATTGTCACATACTATGAATATGAACCAAGAATTAAATTTCGTTGGGGCATCCCCTACTGAGCGACGCGCTACATCAGAGCCCGGGTGTAATGAAAAGTGGGCAAGGGTTGCTAGGTCATCGTCCAGAAATGACGCGCCACATCGGCGTCCAGATGTGGTGACAAATGAGCAAAGGTTCCCACACTTTTATGAGCGAGTGAGGGTAAAAAAAGTAGCTCATGAATATAGTATTAGGTTAGCATCATGGAACATAGGTTTCTCTTACAGATAAATTAGCAGAGTTAGTTGATGCTATGGTTAGACGGAATGTTAGTATTTTGTATGTGCAGAAAACTAAGTGGGTAGATGAAAAAGTTAGAATTATAGAGCCTTAGGGTTATAAACTTTAGTATACTGGTAGAGATAGAAATCGTAATGGGATGGGTGTTGATAGGTAGTAAAACGTGCATATTTATCACCACATTTACTATCATATTTCCCTATTTATTCTTTTATTATGCACTACTACTAATGTTTTATTGTTTAGTGTGTGCAGACCTTGAGTAATTAAAAAAATAAAGAAATAAAGTCTGAATGAAGCCCAAAAGCCCAAAAAGCCCATATGCAAAAATTGTAGTAATTTAGAAGTTTCTACATTATCTAACCTAATCTAAACTTGGATTTTAAATTATTTATTTAAAATCTAAGGGAGGAAAAGGAAGGATAAGATAGAACTCCTAATTGCTAAAAGAGGAGGAAAAGGATAAGATGAGATGAAGATCTACTCAATCCTAGTTGCTGCAATACAAGGATAAAGATAAAGGGGAGCTTAAAGATAAAAATCATTTTAAAAATTCGGATTTATGATAACTTGCTTCCCAAGTTATCCCGAATTCTCAAGATAACGAGTCTGCATGCAGAATCCAGAAGGAGATACCCAGATGGACGGACCAGAGGAGGCCACGCTATGGCCGCGTTTCCGCGGCTCTTTGGATGAGATTGGTTACGTGGTTTCGTGGGAGAGTTGTACTGGGACTCTACTTCCTATATCGCCTATAAATACCCCTGCAGAGCAACAGAGAGGGAGAGATCCAGAGACGGAAGCTTAGAGTTTTTCTTTAGATTTTTTCCTCTTTTCGAAATTTCTTGTATTTTCGTTTTATTATTCAAAGAAGCATATTTTGAAGAAGGAGGGGAGCGTTGTATTTGGAAAGTGACATTCAATAAAAGGTTACTCTTTCTTCTTTATTATTTAATTTTGTTTTCTGCTTAGATCGATTATTTGTCTTCTTTTCTCTTTCATGCAATTTTTCACATTAAAAACAAAAATTGAAAATAAAATAAAAAAGATGAATAACTAAATTCAATTTGTAGTTTGCTAATCTCTCGATCAACCTTAGTTTAGTTCAGAAAGTGAATTGATTGATATCCATTTTTAGAAACCCTAGGATTAAAAGAGTCTTCTTGAAGATGAATTGATAATTAGGTTTTCTTAATTTAGGTTACACTTTTAGATGATTCTTCATAAGTTCATACTTAAGAACTTTGATAGCATAACTTTAAGTTAAAACTTCTCTTATGCTATACTTAAAAATTAGGATGAACAACTGTTTAATCTTTATTAGTGCACACTAGTTAGGATTCCAATATTATTCATCTTGCTTGAATTTCAATTAATAACCTAGGATGGATGTTACTTGTTTCAATATGATATTCACTATTTGAGACTAACACTATGGGTTGTGGTAGATGATTAGTAAACTATATATATCTCAAATCATTCAAATCTAATCAATCTCTCTCTTTTGTTTTGTTCTAAGTGAAATACAGAGAAGATCGTCCGAAACGCTTGTATCGCATCCTTCCCTGTGGACCGACCCATCTAGCTTTTGCTACGCGGTTACATTGAAATGAGACTAAGAATTTCTAACTCTTAAACTATTTTTAATACAATTTCTCGTTCCAATCAGGTGTGACCATATATAAACAATTGCTAGAGGATGTAGCGGGTTTAGGGAAAAGGGTGATAGGATTTTACTAATTAAACTTATTTTAGGTAGGAAATTTTTTAATGTTATTAGTGTCTATGCACCACAAGTAGGACTTGATGAGTTAAGTAAGTATCAATTTTGAGAGAATTTAGATGAGATTGTGTAAGGCATACCCATTAGAGAAAAGCTTTTCATAAGCAGTGACCTCAATGAGCATGTAGGAACTAGTCGTTATGGGTTTGATAGTGTACATAGAGGATTTCATTTTGGGAAAAGAAATGAACCAGGTAACTCGATTCTAGATTTTTTTTACTTTGTCATATGATTTGATCTTAGCGAATACTTGATTTAGGAAGAGAGAGTCTCACTTGATCACTTTTAGAAGTGAATCAAGTGCGAGCCAAATAGATTTCTTTTTAACGAGAAAAGTAGATAGAGGTTGTTGTATGAATTGTAAGGTAGTATCGAGTGAGAGTGTAGTAACCCAACATAAACTCTTAATTTTAGATGTCCAGATTAGAAGGAGATTTAGAAAGATTAAACGTAAGTTAGATCCTAAGATTAAGTGGTGGCGGCTGAAAGAAGGCAACTAAGGAGTTTTTATAGATCGAGTAGTACATGAAGCAGATTGGAAAGTCCAAGATAATCCCAATACAACATGGAACAAAATTGCTAGCTGCATTAAAATAGTAACTAAAAATATACTTGGTGAGTCACGGGGTGGTGCTCCACCATGTAAGGACACATCATGGTGGAATGAAGAGGTAAAAGCTCCCATTAAGATCAAACGAGACTCTTATTGAGATTTGAAGAAAAATTGTGATGGAGTGAGTTTTGAGAGGTATAAGCTAGCCAAGAAGGAGGTTAAGAAAGCTGTTCAGAATGCAAGAGCTAAAATGTACAAAGAAGTGTATGAAAAGTTGGACACTAAAGAGGTTGAAAAGGATATATATAAAATTGCTCGAATAAGGAAGAGAAAGACAAGAGACCTATGTACTGTGAGGTGTGTCAAAGATGAGGATCAGAAGGTTTTAGTTCGAGATGAAGAAATCAAAGAAAGATGGAGAGAGTATTTTGACAAATTGTTCAATATTAGTTTTACTCAAGACTTGGATGAGCTTATCATTCAGTGCCAGGATATGAACCTTAATTATATATGTAAAATTAGCGAATATGAAGTTAAAGAGGCCTTGAAGAGGATGAAGTCAATGAAAGCTGTTGGCCCGGATGGAATTCCTATTGAGGTATGGAAATGCCTATGAGAGGCGGGCGTGAGATGGCTGACAAACCTCTTTAACAAGATCTGACTAACTAAAAAGATGCCCAATGAGTGGAGGAAGAGTACCTTAGTACTTCTCTATAAGAACAAGGGTGATATTCGGAGTTGTTCAAACTATCGTGGAATAAAACTCATGTGTCACACCATGAAGCTTTGGGAAAGGGTGATTAAACACAAGTTAAGGTAGAATGTTACAATATCAGAGAACCAGTTTGGGTTCATGCTGGGGTGATCGACGACAGAGGCTATTCATTTGCTTCGTCAACTTATAGAGCGATTTCGAGAGAAGAAGAGAAATTTGCATATGATCTTTATTGATTTAAAAAAAGCTTATGATAAGGTGCCAAGAGAGGTATTATGGTGGACATTGATGAAAAAAGGAGTCCCCATCAGATATATTGACATAATCAAGGATATGTACGATGGAGTAGTGGCAAATGTCAGAACTTGTGGAGGCATATAAGTTATTTTTCTATCACAATTAGATTGCATTAAGGATCTGCATTGAGTCCATTCTTATTTGTCATAGTGATGGATGAGCTTATTAGAGCTATTCAGGATGAGATACCATGGTGTATGCTATTTGCTGATGATATTGTCCTAGTCGATGAGACGAGAGCTGGGGTAAATGCTAAATTGGAGTTATGGAGGGAAACTCTAGAATCTCGAGGTTTTAGATTAAGTAGGGTCAAAACAGAGTATATGGAGTATAAATTCAGTAAATAGGAAATCCGAGATTATACTATTGTGAGACTAGATGGATAAAAAATACCGATGAACAGTCATTTTAAGTTCTTGGGTTCTATTATCTAAAAGGATGGGAGATCGATAGTGATGTCAACTATAGGATCCAAGTCGGCTGGTTGAAATGGAGGAGCGCAATAGGAGTTTTACGTGATCGTAACATTCCGTTATGGCTGAAGGAAAAGTTTTATCGGACTGCTATTAGGCCAGCTTTGTTATATGACACAAAATGTTGGGCTATAAAGAGACACCATGCCCAAAAGATGAGTGTAGAAGAGATGCACATGCTTCGTTTGATGTGTGGTAACACGCGGAGAGATAAAGTGAGAATTGAGGATATTCGTATTAAGATAGGTGTAGCCTCTATAGAAGAGAAGATGAGAGAAAGCCGTCTGTAATGGTTTGGTCATGTGCGACGTAGACCTACAGATGCGCCAGTCCGGCGAGTAGAGCGTATCAATTTAGGGCAAGTTAAAAGAGCACAGGGAGACTGAAGAAAACATGGATGGAGGTAATACGATAAGATATAGAGGCTAAGGTCTAAGTGAAGGCATATTGCTCGATAGGAATGAGTGGAGAAAGCTGATCCATGTGCCTGATCCGACATAATTCTCTTTTGGTTCATGTAGCCTACCCCAAATACTTGGGACAAATGGCTTAGTTGTTGTTGTTGTTTGCTTGTGTTAGTGTGATTAACTTGTAAGTTATTTTTAAAATGAATTATCTTTTTTATGTTTTTCTTTTTACCGCTGTAAAATTTATTTTGATCTGGACTCTATTTTCTTACACACATGTTCTATTATTTACTCACTAATGAAATTAAAATGTGTATTCCCCGCCTCCTGTTCAAAAAGAATAAAAAACGCAAGCACAAGTCTTGGCGCCAACTCAGCTAAAAATAAACAGTAAGCCCTCCATGTAAACAATTATATATATATTTTTTAATTGAATAAAACAACAAGGAAAAAATCTGCATCTGTTTGTCACGGTCAACCTCCACCCAAAAAAAAAAAACCAAAAAAGAAAAAAAGAAGAGGAAAACAAGGTCATCCAATAATTTCTCAAATTTCACATGGAAATAAACAGATAATAAATAAATCGCCATTATTCCGAACAGCTCATCCCCACCCACCAATCACAAGCTGGGCGGTGGCCGGAGGTGCACGCACCCGAGAAGTCGAGCGCTCCCACTCTTCTCATTTTCTGAAAACCCCCCCATAATTCCAGAATTGCCAAACTCGCCAACTCGGTCTTCTTTTTCCCACACCACTCTCATTCAAGCGAATCGACGCTCTCTCTGTCTCTCTCTCTCTTCACTGGACACTTTCTCTGTTTTCTCCCTTAAAAAAAAAAAAAACTTAAAGAGAAGAAAGAAGAGTTATGGGAATGAATGTTGGCTTCTTTCTCGTCGCTCGAGTCGTGATCTCTAATGGGATTCGTTCTCTCTGACTTTTGAGTGGGATTGAACAGAAATCTCATGTAAAGATTCATCCTTTGCCGATTTTGGAGCAAACCCACCAAGCAGCAGGTTCGGCCTCTTTATTCTTGGTTTGGTTTCTTTTGGGATTCTTCAAGTTTGTAGCTCTAGATCTTTGGAATGTTAAAGACCCACTGTGTCCAAAGTTCTCCCATGTCTTGGATTTTGTATCTCTAATTTTCGTTGTATTTTTCGATGTGTATTATACAGTTTTGTACACGAAGTTCTGAGGTTTTTTGAATTTTCGTAAATTGTTTCAACATTTTCTTTGGTATCTAATTTCTTATTGTTATGGAGAGAAATACCCACCAAGTTTTTTGGTTTGCTTTTTACCATAAAGGTTTAAAACCCAATTTTGCATTTCAAGGTCCTGATTTTGTTTGAGATTTTCAACATAAACATGATCTCAAGCGTAAAAAGTCTCATTAGTTTATCTGAAGTTCCCCAATTTTTTTTACATCTAAATTTCTATCCTTTGGTAATTAGAGAGACCTAAATATGTCTGGCCTTTACATTTAGCAGAGAATTTATAAAATATCGAATTTTGTCGAAGTTGTGATCATTTTGAAATTTCACTAAAGCCCAACCTCATAAAAACCCTGTTCATCTCCTCCTTCACCAAATTCCAGTATGCTTTATTAAGTGAAGAAAACAATATATTGAAAGTTCAATGTATTTTCCAATGCCATAAACAAGAAAGCCCAATTTTAACATTAACCATACACTTAATGACATCTAAATCTGATACCCAAAATGTGATTAATTCTTTCCTTGTTTGGCCCTTTTTTTTTTTCTTTCCACCAAATTCTTTATCAAAATTTCTGCCCATTTTTTACTTCTTAACAGAAGTTTTTTCAGAGTTTTATCATGCATAGGCACAATCTGGGCGTGGAGGGTTTTGTGGGTGGAACATCCAAGATCCGAAAGAGATCTTCCTCTTCTTCTTCAGCATCATCTTCTTTGCTGCCGAATTATCACTTTAAACGAGCCATTATGGTCGGTAAGAGGGTGGATCCACCACTCCTGCTCCTAACTGGAGGATGAATCCTAAATCCCCATCTGCCAGTTCGAAGATTTCTGAATCGTCTAGGCAACAAGGCCCAGTTTCAGCTAGGAAGCTTGCAAATGCTCTGTGGGAACTGAACAAGATCCCTTCACCAAAATTCAGTGAGAATTTTTCAACCCAAAGATCTCAGAAGACACCGAAATCTCGCCCTCATCGCTTATCTGATCCTTCACATAGCCCTGATTCTGAGGTCAATATCAAACTTATTTCGAGCGAGCATAATTTGGTTTTAGATATATGTTCTAGTCTTTCTTGCGATGACTGGTATTAAATTTAATTCTTTCATGTGTTGGTGCTATTACAGAGGAACGACCGATCAAGGTCTGGTAGTCATAGGAGAATAATGCCAATGGTTTCTCAGAGAGTTCGGTGTAAGGAACACAATCACCGAGCTTCAGATTTGCTAAGTAGTGTTAGTTTAATGGAGGTAACCAAATTATACTTATTTTGCATTTTCCCTAATATTCTTTATGTAGAGTTTCTGGTGTTTTCTAAATCTAATGCGGGGATGGAAATTTGGGGTTTGATCTCTTTATCTTCTAATTTTAATTGGTCATCGAATTAGCTTACTGAATTTGAAAATTCCAAACTTAAGAGTGCTTAGCTTTTGTTTTTTGGTCAACTTTGAATCTCCAGTAACTGATGGAAATAGTCTCTTGTCCTTGATATTCTGTGAAATGGACTAACTTATTTCCTGATATCAAGTCCATTGTCATTGTTCTGTCATTTTCTGCAGGGACACTATATGTTGACATTTTACACGCTATATTAGTTATTGGTTTGTGTGGAAGCATATTTATTAGAAAATCTATTAAGATGACTGCGGGCGTTATTCTTTTCCACTGTTTTCCAGATGAAGCATACAATTGAAAACTTCCATAGCATTTCCATACATTGAATGGGAGTTTTAAGATCCAACAAGTTTTAAGATCCAACATGCTCTTTTAGGGGATTAAAGAAAATGAAACATGTTCTTCCAAGAAACCCAAGAGTTCAGGGTTATATGCATATGTATATGGGAATTTGTAGGTGAAATGCTGGCAAGTAGTTTTATTTATATATGGAAGTTATGAATTAAAACGAGTACATAAATACAAGACGAAAAAGGAAGGAAAATACTAGAGAGGCATTGAAACTTGATACTTATTCAACTGTGTAATTTTATAGTGTGAAATGTTTTTTTTTAAAAGTATAGAACAAGGAGGGGGCCTCATTGTGATATCCCCAGCCAACTAAACCAAACTTCTATATAGCAAAAAACTATTATACGCTTGATCCAGATTGTCCCCATCACCCCCAGTATTCAGAAAGGCCTGTATCAAGAGTGTGACAGGTGAAAAACCACCAAAAGAAACAAAAGCATCCCAACAAATGTGATGTGCTGGATTTCACTTTTTCTATTTTTTTTCATATGGTAAGGCAGGCTTTAGTGCTCCACTTTTGTAAAGAACTGAGCAATAATTGTTTCCTGGGTGGCTCACAATGTATAGGGTATAACCTGAAATGAATACAAGCCAGTTAACATTGGATGTATGAATATGGATGTTTTGTGTTTTAAATTGGTTGCTTGTGTGAATTTGATGGTGAAGATGCAGCTATGCAGTCTTGATGATAAAATAGATAGCGCAGATTTTACAGCAGTGGAAATATCTTTTAAGTTGCATTTGGAAGTAGGACATATAAATGATTATCTTGAAGCTATATCAATTGTGCATTTATTAGATTAAAGTTGGCCATTGCATGTAACTTTGCCGTATAGGATTCTCATCCATTGGTTAGTAGCAATTTAAATAGGTAGCCTACTAATAATTTATGATGATATTTTAGAAGCAAAAGTCATGTTAAGGCGAAATAAGTTTGATGTGGACATCATGAAGTCGTCAAAGCCACCGACAAAGCTCAATTCAAAAGTTTGGAAGGTATACCAAAGGAGACTGAAGAGAACCATGAGTATTTGGTTCTAGAAGAAAATTTTGTTCATGAAGAAGTTTTGTAATCCCAGTAGTAGTAGAGTTTCTATTTTCTCTTCTCTATATATTGTAGTTGTAGTAAAAATTGGTAGTTGCCTATTTTGTATTTCTTTTATTTTTTTACTTTTGTTTTAGTTTTTTGATTTCTTTTACGAGTTAGTTTTGAAGTCCAAGTTGAAGCAAGAGAGAAAGATAATTTTGTAGTCTATATAAAGACTCCATGTATTCAATTTAACAATGAACAATCAATGAAAGTTTTCCTTCACTCTCAAATTGAGTTTGATTATTGGATTTCTCGATCCTAAAATCTGTTAGTGGTGGGATGCCCTAATCAGACTCAATTAGTAATTTGATGTTCTTATCGATTCCCTCTTTCTAGCCCCCCTTCAAATTTTTTCCTCTCAAATAAATCTCCGTCGCCAAATCCCTCTCCCTCGTCACGCATTCAGCAACTTCGGCCTTATCTGCATAACTTATAAAAGCCTCGACTCCTCGACGACCTTGTTTTCGTCAACTGTACCTGTTTTCGTCAACTGTACCTGTTTTCATCTGCGTGAGTTCAGAGATCAACTAACAATTAACAAGCAAGCTAAATCAAATTTATAATCATCTCAGGTATTTTCTTATTACATTAACTTCTTAATTACAAGTCTAGATATATTTAGTCTGTTATTTATTCTGATCTGTCGTCTAAATCTAAAGTGAGCGAGCGAGTCTGCTTCTCCTTTGTGATCGCTTGCCTTCTTTGTTGCATATAAAACTCGTTTACCTGCATAATTGTAGATCTAATTAGTAATTTAATCTATGATATTGATTACACAAATGCAGCGGATAATTCCTAAGGAATCAATCCATGCACCAAAATAGGAAAGTGAATGTAGTCAAATCACAGAAAAGCCAATCGCAAACACAATGAAAATACGTGAAAAACTCGAAAGGGAAAAAACACAGAAAGTGAAGTTCCACTATGCCAATGGCGATTACAATAAGATTCTCTGGATTCAGGTAAATGTGATCCCTTTCTCGTTAGAAAGGATCCCCTATTTATACAAGTCATGTCAAATATATAAGGTTAGGGAGCCTGCTCAGTTTGAATACTTTAATTCCGTATCTTGAAAACGGTTGAGCTGACACCCTGGTTTGAATCGACATAGGAGGGAGTTCATCTCTATCTTGTGGTTTGTGCTCGACTGTAGATAAGGATGAACTGCTCTCGAGAGGTAACTACCTTGATGTGAAATGTGTACGTGTGCGGAAGCAATAGATAAAATAACTCAATTAAATGTTTCACCAACAAAAACGATCGTTGGTAGGAAAGCTTAAACAGTTAATATTAGCTATGTTTCTTTAACATGCATGTATTAGATCAATTCAAATATCAAAGTACTAATTAAATATTATTATGATACAAATAACATATTCTATTATCAATAAAGAAGTCAAACAACAACAAAGGAGATGCATATTCACACGCTCGCATTTTAAAATGGACAGTAGATCAAGATCAATAATAGAAATGTATATCCAACTTATAAATAATTAGTAACAGATTGAAATTGTACCTTTGAACACTCTGTAAATTATATCTGAACTTGTTCTTAATTGCTGTAGTTGTGTAGTATTTTTCTTCACGAACTCAACACTTCAAACGGTGCGTGATTTGAACTCCGGATGAGTGAGTTATAGTCCAAACAACTCAGCTGGCCAGTGGCTGAATTTTTTCTTGCGCAAATTTATTTTCTTCCTTATTTTGTGCTGTGGAAAAGGCTTGGATGGTCTTGAATTTAGGAGCGAGGAAGAGAAAACCAATGGGCGTCGAGGTCGGTTGAAGACGTTGAGAGACAGGGATTCCGCAGCACTTTTAGAGAGGAAAGAAATTTGTCGTGGAGAGATTGAGAGAGGGGAATAGAATTGTGATAAACCAATTAGGACATCCCACCACGAATCGGGGTTTAATAGGGCATCTCACCACTATTAGAAAGAGGATTCAAGATCCATAGCCAATTCACAGAGAGAATAGCAAATTTTTATTGTTCATGTTCATTGAAAAAAGTGAATACATGAGGGATCTTTATATAGGCTACAAAATTATACTCTCCTACTTCTATTTGGATTACAAATCCAACTCCTAAAAGAAATCAAAAGTTTAAAAGAAAGAAAAAATATAAAAAAGGAAACTAGAGTCCTATTACAACTTCAGTTACTGAAAATAAAAACTAGAAATCTTAATGCTAGTAGAACTATTGGATGTATATTGTTGGCGCGTCTTCTCCGACGATAAAAGATTTGCCATATCCTCGTTCCATTGTCCGCATCAATCTCCCTGTATTGGAGAGAGCTCGACTCCATCGAGTCAGTAATAGAATTGATCTCATCTTGCTCAACCTGTTTGGATTAGAGTCAGTAATAGAATTGATCTCATCTTGCTCAACCTGTTTGGATTAGTCGATGCTCTTTCTTTTCATCGAACCAAATATTTACAAGTCATGATAATTTATCATCCAAAATTTTATCATTCTGATCCACTGTAGTAGGTAAAATATTTGAAATTGGTGAAATAGAGGGTCCCTCAAAATAGGCTCATGGATGGCTCATCAATAAGGAAATTGTTAGTTTTAAAATTAAAACCTTTGTAACCTACTAGATCTTCAATATTGAAAATAGAACTGATACCAAAACTTATAACATAAACATGGCAATTTATTTTCCTCAAGATTTGAAACGGATCAATATTACAAGCAAGTAAGATAACACCAACATTAAAAGTTTTAAATAATTTTCTAATGTCAATTTGAATCTCGTAATTGGCGTTATTTTGAGTAATCTTATCTATGACTTGTGTAAATCGTGATGTGATTTCACGTGCACGCGTGATGCAAAAGATGATAATGCATACTCATGAACGACTTCAGTTTGACAATTAGTTGGGAGTTAAAAAATAATGGAGAACTTAGACTTGGTTTCTAACATATACCACATAGTTGCCCAAAGGTAGAGATGAAAATTGACCAGGATTAGACACGATTGTGAAACTCTTATGGTTGTGGGTTTGAGCCTTGGTATCTTAAATAGGTGAGAATGTGGTAAAGACTTTAATCCATCATTTTTGAATACCTTAAAGAATACTGCATTGGTACAACTTATATTGTCTATAATGACTCTACAGTTGTTATATTCTTTTTGTGAAAATGCAGTGATAACAATAGGTAAGTGAGTCAAATGTGTTTGACTAATGTTGTTGCGTGTAAGATCTTTAGGAAAGATGTCAATAAGCTCTGCAATAGTGGTGACTTCGGAAGGAATTGGGGTACTAGACTCTATGATATCATCACTTAGTTCTTCATCAACTTGGTCGTCGACGAAATCATCATCTAGGTCTTCATGAGAATCTATGTCTGGGTGATATGTAAAATTTTCAGAATCAGACTCAATCTCGGGGTGGGTGTCACATATTGGTGGTGGTTTGTCTTGAAACTCCTTTGGGACTATATGAAATGCTTTTCATACAGGAATGAATATCGAAGGAATAGTGTTATCAGGCTTGTCCACAACTTTTCTAACTATAGGGATTACACAAGTGGTACTACTTTCCAGTTTTGGTTGTGTCTCCAAATTTGATCACTAGCCTATTGACATTCTCTTTTAATTATTTTGCATCTAAATGGAAGGCATTAGCTTCCTGAGTTAGGAAATCAAGTTTAGCCATGATGTCAGGCATGGTGGGTTGGGAGGCCATGGAATTAGTGTTAGGTCACTAACTTCGTCACGTAAGTATGAGATACCACTACGAGTTGGCATGCAATGTATGAGTCCTAACATGAATGTAAATCTATGCTATTTTTTTATTTGAATTTTGAAATTTTTTTGGTTTTCAAAAAATCTTTTTCTAAAATTGTCAGCTCAGTCAAACCCCAATTTTATCAGTCCAATTGGCCACGTCAGCGAAACTCAGGTAGGAGATTTTTCGTATTTGGCGTTCCTTAATTAAAGAACTACGTTGAGTACCTTCCTTGGTTAGACACCAATGTACGGAATTTCAGGGAAAGACTTACTTTTCAAGGTTTTCTAATTTACACTATTTTTTTTTGGGTTTTAAAAATTAACTAGATGTAAAAAACTACGTTTAAATGCTTTCTAGATGCAAATCCTACCTAACTGTGCTCTAATACCAAACTAATGTGAAAGTGTACGTGTGCGGAAGCAATAGATACAATAACTTAATTAAATATTTCACTAATAAGAATGATCATTAGTAGAAAAGCTCAAAACAATTTATATTAACTATGTTTCTTTAACATGCATGGATTAGATCAATTCAAATATTAAAGTACTAATTAAATATTGTTATGATGCAAGTAACATATTTTACTATCAATAAAAAAATCAAACAACTACAAAGGAGAAGCAGATTCACATGTTCACATTTTAAAGTGGATAGTAGATCAAGATCAATAATACATTAAAGATGTATATCCAACTTATAAATAATTAGTAATAGATTGAAATTGTACCTGTGAACACTCTGTAAATTATACTTGAACTTGTTCTTCATTGCTGTAGTTGTGTAGTACTTTTTTCACGAACTCAACACTTCAAACGGTGCGTGATTTGGACTCTGGATGAGTGAGTTATAGTCCAAACAACTCAACTTGTTAGTGGCTGAATTTCTGCTTGCGCGAATCTATTTTCTTCCATATTTTCTGCTATGGAAAAGGTTTGGATGGCCTTGACTTTAACAGTGAGGAAGAGGAAAACAATGGCCGTCGAGGTCAGTTGAAGACGTTGAGAGAGGGATTCAGCAACACTTTTAGAGAGGAAAGAAATTTGTTGTGGATAGATTGAGAGAGGGGAAATAGAATTATAATATACCAATTAGGGCATCCCACCACTAATCGGGGTTTAGGGCCTGTTTGTTTCGTTGCAAAACGTCGCAAGTCGCAAGTCGTAAAATGAGAATGGAAAAAGTGAACTGTAGCAGAGAAAATATATTGTGTTTTACGGTGTTTGGTTGATAAAGTGAAGTGTAAATGGAAAAGTATATTGTGTTTTACGGTGTTTGGTTGATAAAGTGAAAGTGTAAATGGTAAAATATATTGTGTTTTACGGTGTTTGGTTGGTAATATAAAAGTGTAAGTGGAAAAGTTGACCACAAAATTAACTATAGCAGTGATTTAAATATTATAAATATTATTAAATTAAATCTACTATTGCAAATTAAATTGTATTAATAAATTTGAGATAAAAAATTAACAATCTTAATATTTTATTTATAACAATAATATTAATAAAATATTAGTATAAATAGTAAAATATTACTAAAATATTAACTAAATAAATAATATAAAATTTTAAGAAAATCTAAACAACGTTAATAAAATTTTAAGAATACTAATAAAATATAAATATTAAAAAATCTTACAAAAATAATAAAATATAGTTATAATATTATAATATTAAAAATACTTGAAAATTATTATAATATAAATTTTATTATAATATTGTTGTAATATTATAGAAATATAAAATTAACAATGTAAACTATAATTATAATTTAATAATAAATTATCATTATAGTATTATTAAACTGAATTATTATTACAATATTAGCATAATAAAATATTAATATAATAATAAAATATATTATAATATTAATAAAGTAATTTTTTATATTAAAAAATAAATAATAAATATATAGTAATTTTATATTAAAGTATAATATTGTTATATTAATAAAATATTAACTCTAAATAAAATAATAAAAAATTGAATAAGTATTAATAAAATAATAAAGTATTAAATAAAATATTAAATAAAAATATTAAATTAAAATAGTAAAATATTAAATATTAAAACAATATTAAAAACAATAAAAAAATAAAGATTAAAAATATTAAATAATTAAATTAGAAATTGAACACTATTTAAAACATTAAATATTTAATATATTAAATTATATATTGATTATCAAGTAACTGTTTTGAACTGTAAGTGTACTACAAGTGAGAGTTACATGACCACAAAATTAACTGTAGCAACTGCAAGTGAGAAAAATTGAGTGTAAAAGTGAGATTTACATGACCACAAATTTAACTGTAGCAACTGCAAGTGGGAAAAGAAGAGTTGCATTTTGCAACTTGTTTTTCAGAAAAACAAACAACGGAAAATGGAAAAGAAGTTTTACGACTTGCGTTTTGCGGCGAAACAAACACGCTCTTAATAGGACATCTCATTATTATTAGAAAGAGGATTCAAGATCCATAACCAATTCACAAAGAAAATAATAAGTTTTCATTGTTCATGTTCATTAAAAAATGAATACATGAGGGCCTTTATATAGGCTACAAAATTGTACTCTCTTACTTCTATTTGGATTACAAATCCAACTCCTAAAAGAAATCAAAAGTCTAAAAGAAAGAAAAAAATACATAAAAAGGAAACTAGAGTCCTATTACAATTTCAGTTACTAAAAATAAAAAATACAAGAATAGAAACTAGAAATCCTAATGTTAGTAGAACTACTAGATCTATGTTGAGTTGGCGTCTTCTCAAACGATGAAAGATTTGCCATATCCTCGTTCCATTGTCCGCATCATATCTCCTTTGGATTAGAATTGGGCTTAGGGATAAAGATCTCTGAAATCGGATTTGATTCTTCTGTTAATCACCCGACCCGTTAGATATTCGAACTGGGCGAAGGTACCACGTTAAATGTTCTGAAAGTAGCCACGCGTCGCACATCCGTCAGAGGCTGCATAGACATGTCACAATCTCGGGCCGATCAGAAAGTCATCATTACAGATGCCTCCTATGCTTCCATTTCTTCAGAAGAGGTCGGGAACTCTCCCTCGGGAGATTTCAGGTTCTCGGAGTCTCCGATGTAGAGAGGGGAGCAGAATGAAATGAGAGCTTTCTAGGCCTGAACATAAGGTGCTTGCTGTCGCTTCAGATTTTGTCCTGTAGTGGTGTGCGTGGCCATACAGTCTGGCAGAGCTTTAAATGCGTGTCAATTCGGGTGTAGCGCCGATCATATTACCACCTTTTGTGTGACGCTGCGTTGGAGGTGGCGTATCTGAAGTGACAGTTTTGATAAAGTAACCATCTCTTATGAATGCGAGCGATTTTCTGGGAAGGCATGGCGTATCTGGCATGACAGTTCGAGTCCCTTCTATGACACGTGTAGGGTCCTAAGTGGAGTGATGCTTCGCCTTCCTTTGGGATTAAGAGCCTGGGCGATTGACTCTTGGGCTTCTTCCCCTTATATATAGGGTGAGACTTTTCAGGAGAGATCTGAACTGCTTCCTGAAAGTTCTTTACTGTTTTAAGTCTTGTTCTGTTTTGCAAGCAGTGATGTCTCCTTTGTTCTTCATTCAGTAGAAGGAGATGGAATTGGCGGTGATGCCTACTGCACTCCTATTGTTCAGGAGTCTATTTGTTAAGGAGTTTCAGTTCCTGTGATGGGCTTGTCAAGAAGTTTCAGTTCTTGCGACGAGGCTCAGCTGTGGGGATGGATAGAGAATGACCTATTTTCTGCTTGGTTTGCACGTCTGGCCTTTGGTCGGAGCAGACTGGGGAGAAGTTTGGGTTTAACCCCTTTTTTTTTTCCTTGCAGCGAGCATAAAGCAGGGAGCATAAGGGTATTCGACGCTAGCTCTGATATCAGGGGCCGATCGCCTGTGCTCTTATGGGGTGCTGCCTCCTTGTCTGTCTCCGTTCTGGAGTTACGGTCTTGGCATAGGTATCCTCTTTCGCCTTACAGGCTTAGGTCTACAATTTGGTCGTGATTCTCTTTACTGGTGGCCTTCTGGAGTTCTCAGTATCGTCGCTCGTCCAGCCCTGCTGGATTGTTTGCTTAGTAGTTATTACTAGGACGCAGCTGGGGACATGACAATGGGTGCCTTTGCTTTCTCTCAGAGAACGCATATGAAAACTTATACAAGTATCACACTTGTTAGATGTATTCACATTTGTAAGAGGAAGGATGTAATCCAAAAAAAAATTGTAATACATAGAAAAGACAATCGATGACAATTTTATTCAAATCTTTCCTTTTTTTACGATTATGTTCTCCTTACTCCTTGGGAGCTATCTTGCTTTATAGCACACGGAATGACTCAGTTTGTAGCCCCTGGTGGGGCATGCTAGGGGATTTGCAGTTGAGGGGAAACCCACCTGCTTGGGGGGGGCTCTTGTTTGTCATGGGTTCCACAAGAGTGACCGTCAGGGTGTAGAGGGCCAGTATAGGCTGTAGAGTCATTCGGGGGCCCTCTAGGTCATGGTTCAAAGTCTCGGTCTCGGCCGCCGACTCGGCCGGCACCGAGACGGATCGGTCTCGGCGACTCGGATCGGACTCGGGCGATACGCAAAAACGCTACATAGAGCGCCAAAAAATTATGAAAAAATCATGACAAATCATAAAAAATGTAAACATCCAAATCATGCATCACATATTCAAAACATATCACCTAACACTCAAATATAACGTGAAAGCATAAATACAAGCGTCGTCGGTAGAAAAATATCAAAATACATGCATAATATAGTAAATTGCACAAAATAATTCATAAGTACCTGCTAATATAGTCATTTCCACATTGAATTACGAGGAGGCTCCAAATCATCATTATCATCTGGCCCGCGATAAGTATAGAAACCAGGCATATAGTTTCCATAAGGATAATGATATGTTTGTGGGTGAGATCCTGTAGGCTGAGATGATTGGCCAGAGGATCCACTATCAGAGTAATATGGCGGTAGGGGTTGTGCAATATCAGCTCCATGGTGATAATACCAAAACTCGATATTCAGTGCTGCTAGTAGAGTATTCACCAGTGCTAAAATAATCAGTGCCAGAATATTGGCCAGATGTCAAACCCAACACCTGTAAATGACCTTCAAGACTATGATGACCATGTGAGTAGTTATCATGTCCACTCGAATAATCATCGCTAGAACTGAATTCGACCAACCGATCCAAATGCCTACGCTGCTGTGAAATCCCCGCCCGGCCTCCATGATCTGTATCTTGTGTGGCATAATATTGTGAATTCCATGTTAAAGCATCATCTCGTTGGCTTCCACCAACACCATGAGTATCTTCAACATTACCACCATCACCACCATCACTGCCGCCATCACCCTCACCACCATCACCCTCACCACCATCACCGCTGTCATCATCACCGCCATCACCATCATCACCGTCACTTTCGTCAGTATGACGAATACCTTCATCTAACCAACCTAAGTCATCTGGTGGTAACATCGGCTGTTCTCCCTCACGAATCCACTCATCCAAAATATCATCATCATTGAAAATATTGTTCAGATCAATTGGGTTGTAATAATCATTAGTGTCGCTTTTGCATGTCAAGTTTCTTACTCGCAACCGCATATTGTAATGCACATATACTAGTTTATGCAACTTTTTCATTGCCAACCGGTTGCGCAGTTTTGTATGAATTAGCGACCACGTGCTCTAATTTCTTTCACAACCCGATGAAGAACATGTTTGGCTTAAGACTTTGATGGCAATTTTCTGCAGATTGGGAGCTTCTTCGCCATAATTAATCCACCAATCAGCTGGAAGAGATTGTTGCACTGCTCTTCTAGTTAGTGAGCTTCCAAATTCTCCAACTCCATCCACAAATAATTTTATCTGTGAGAATACACATCACAAGTGTTAATATTTGCATACATTATATCGATGAAATAAATAAATTATTATTACCTCATTAATAGCTCTTGCTTGTTTAGTCAAATCTGGCTCCAATCTTTTAATGACCTCCTTTAATCCATATCTCACTTCTGAATGTGTAGAAAAGTTTTTTGAATATTGGAGTGCTGGATTTAAAAAATATGCTGCAATAATGTAAGCAAACGATTGTTATGATATGACAGTTTCAATTTCTAGTCAACAAATATGATTTCTAGGCAAATGAATTACCAGCAGCATGCAAGTGTCTATGCAATTGTCCCTCCCATCTTCTATCAATGATGTCCCAGTACTTCTTCCAGTTCTTATTTGAGGCCTTTATAGCCAATTTTGCTCTATCCATAGCTTCATATATAATAGATAGTGTAGGTTTCTTGTCCTGGTCCACTATTTTCAAGACTCTAACAAGAGGATCCATAATGTTTTGGACCTCTCTTGCCTTCTTCCAAAACCGTCAGTCAGAATGAGATTAGCAACCTTATCTCGCACACTTCTTCTACTCCTTTCCTTGTTGAATTCACGCCATTCGATAGTCGTGCACATTCTTTTCAAATCTTGCTCATAGCGAATAAGGCTTTCAATAGAAATAAACTCGGTGACAAACCGTGTTATACCTGGTCTCAACAAATCTCTATCTTTGGTATATAGCTTCATTAAATTCACCACTTTGAGGCTATTGTAAATGAATGATGTGATCACCTTAACATCATCCAATGTCTCCTTGACTGATTTCAAAGAGCCATATCTTCAAGCATCAAATCAATGCAATGTGCTGCACAGGGAGACCAAAACAAATGTTTTCTCTTCTCCATCAACATGTGACCAGCTGCTTTGAAACTTGCCTCATTATCTGTTACAACCTGCACGATATTTTCTTCGCCAACTTCATCAACAACTTTATCCATTAGCGAGAATATATACTTAGCAGTCTTCGAGATATTAGTGGTATCAACAGAAGTATGGTAGATCATGCTTCTATCACAATAAATCATGAAATTAACAATAGGCTTTCTATTATGAGAACTCCATCCATCACACATGATCGTGCAACCATACTGCGGCCATTTTGTTTTTATTGAAGCAATATATACTCCAATTTCTTTCATTTCCTCCTCTAAATAGAGATTGCCAATCTGATACCCTGTAGGGCTTTTTACACCTGGACCTGCCTTCGCAATAGTATTAATCATGGCTTGGTAGTAAGGACCACTATCAGCTGCATTGAATGGTATTGCATTGTAGTGAAAGAACTTCGCCACGGATTTCCCAACTTTTTTCATATTCTCAGTTGAGAACATGCTTTTGATTGACTTCTGTTTTGTTGGGAACATGTAAGGATCAATACCACGAGCTGGAATTTCAGCTTCTTTCATAGTCATACTCCGACGCAATCCACGGTTACTCCCTGATCCTGAAGGCTGTGAACTACTGCCACCAATATCAACTCCTTCTGCCGATCTCCAAGCCATTTCACGACTTTCTTTCATGGCTTGTTTCAGTTGTCTTCTTTCAACTCCTTCTAAACCACCAACTTCAATTTCATTATCAGAATCTTCTTCGGTCACATCATAGAAATCTTCGTCACTTAAAGATCTCATAAGTCGGTCTTTTTTAGATTTAATGACAGCTCTTTCTTTGCTACCTTCAGAAAGATGTCGTCTCATTATTTGAGATATCTCTTTTGATACTCGCAAGCATCCTTCCACCTGACCGGGTACATGTGCTATATGCTGCTTCAATCTAGTGATACCACCATGGACTTGTTTCCCACAATAATTGCACTTCACAAGTTTTCTACTTCCACCAACAGGGGTACCATGTTCCCATCCAATATCGCGTTGCTTTGGAGCCATACTGAAATTTAAAAAAATTATCTGTTAAATTAAATTAAAACTAAAATTAACTAAATTAAAAAAACATTAAATTAAACTCAATTAAATGAAACTACATTAAATTAAACTAAACTAGTTTATACTAGATTAAGCAACACTAACTTAATTACCTAACTTCAATAAAATTATTAAATTACCTAACTTAATTACAAAACTTTATTAAATTAATTAACCTAAATTAAGTTAACTAAACTAATTTAAATTAAATTCAATTCAATTAAATGAAACTATATTAAATTAAACTAAACTAGTTTTACTAGATTAACCTACACTAACTTAATTACCTAACTTCAATAAAATTATTAAATTACCTAACGTAATTACAAAATTTTATTAGATTAAATTAACCTAAATTAAGTTAAATTAACTTTACCTAAACTAAACTAAATTAAATGACATTAAATGCAAATTAATTAGAGAGAGAGAGGAACAGAGAGAGGGAGAGAGACGGAGACAGAGGAGAGAGAGGGGAACACAGTGGAGGAGAGAGAGAGACGGAGAGAGAGAGGGACAGAGAGAGAGAGAGAGACAGAGAGAGACTGATAGGGAGAGGGAGAGAGAGAGACAGAGAGGGAGAGAGAGAGATACACACACAGAGAGAGAGAGAGATACAGAGAGATACAGAGAGAGCGAGAGAATCCGACAGAGAGAGAGATACAGAGTGAGAGAGAGAGAAAGTCCGACAGAGAGAGAGAGATACAGAGTGAGAGAGAGATACAGAGGGAGAGAGATAGCCACCGACAGAGAGAGAGAGAGACAGAGAGAGAGTCGCTGCGGAGAGAGAGAGCCGGGAGAGAGTCGCTGCGGAGAGGGGAGAGAGAGAGATAGAGAGAGAGCGCGCGCCGCTGCGGGGGAGAGAGACAGAGAAAGAGAGGGAGAGAGAGGCACAGAGAGAGGGAGAGAGAGAGACTGAGAGGGAGAGAGGGGAGAACATACCTGCAGGCGACAGCGACGGCGACGGCAGGGGACGGCGAGGGCGTCGCGGGGGGGACAGCGAGCGAGAGAGAGAGATCAGATCTGATCTCTCTCTCCCTCATCGCGTTTTTAAGGGCGCAGTCACAGGTCGCCGAGTCGGCCCCGATCGGGTCCGACTCGGACCCGACTCGGGCGACTCGGCGATACTTAACGACTCGGCCGAGTCGCCTGAGTCGGGTCCGAGTCGGACCCGATCCGGGCCGACTCGGCGATACTTACCTGACTCGGGCCACCGAGTTGGACCGGAGGGGGCCGAGTCGGATACGACTCGGCCGAGTCGTATCCGACTCGGCCGAGATTTTTGATCCCTGCTCTAGGTGTAACACGACCCATCAAGTTATGCCCCGAGTTGTTTATCGGGCAGGACTCTGTTTCTCAGGAGTTTCCTGGGCGGTAACCATCAGAATGTAGAGGACCCATGTAGGTTGCGCTCGGAATAGTTTGTCGGGCAAGACTCCGTCTCTCAGGAGTTTCCCGAGCGGTAATCGTCAGAGTGTAGAGGACCCATGTAGGTTGCGCTCGGAATAGTTTGTCGGGTAAGACTCCGTCTCTCAGGAGTTTCCCGAGCGGTAACCGTCAGAGTGTAGAGGACCTATGTAGGTTGCGCTCGGAATGATTTAGCGGGCAAAACTCCGTCTCTCAGGAGTTTCCCGAGCGGTAACCGTCAGAGTGTAGAGGACCCATGTAGGTTGCGCTCGGAATGATTTATCGGCAGGGTGTTATCCCGTCATAGACTGGACCAGACAGCTAGCGTGGACGAGCCTCCGTCTTTCAGGTGGCTTCCCAAGGAGCGCTGTCAGGGTGTAGAGGACCTGTATAGGCTGCGAGCCTGCTCAGACAGTTATCAGAGTGTTAACCCAATATAGGCTGGACCAGAACAGCCAGCGTCGGCAAGCCTCCGTCTTTTAAGCGGCTCCCCGAGGAGTGCCGTCAGGGTGTAGAGGACACGTATAGGCTGCGGGCCTGCTCAGACAGTCATCAGGGTGTTAACCCATCGTAGGCTGGACCAGAACGGCCAGTGTGGGCTAGCCTCTATCTTTCAGATGGCTCCCCGAGTGTCTTCAGAGTGTAGAGGACCTGTTTAGGCTGCGGGCTTACTCAGGCAGTCATCACTGTGTTAACCCATCATAGGCTGGACCAGAACAGCCGGCGTGGGCGAGCCTCCGTCTCTCAGGTGGCTCCCCTAGTGTTGTCAGGGTGTAGAGGACCCGTTTAGGCTGCGGGTCTGCTCAGGCAGTCATCAAGGTGTTAACTCATCATAGGCTGGACTAGAACAACCGCGTAGGCGACCTCCGTCTTTCAAGTGGCTCCTCGAGGGGTGCCGTCAGGGTGTAGATGACCCGTATAGGCTGTAGATATGCTTGGGTGACCATCAGGGTATATCTCATTATAGGTTGGTTCTGAATGATTGGCATAGGCAAGCTTTCATCTTTCAGGAGACTTCCCTAGGGATGCTGTTAGGGTGAAGACTCGTGTGAGCCATGGAGACTGTGCATTATGCTCGGGGCAGACATTAGAGTTTGGAGAAGCACGATTAAGATAGCAGAAAATGATCCTTTCATTCATTGAATATTTACATGGCTTACACATGATATCGTTTTAAGTGAAAGAAGTTTCACTGCTTATTGAGTTGGTTCCCGCCTTGATCGACTAGGGTGTATGACCCGTTGCCTTCGCAAGCAATAATGATGTAGGGACCCTCCCAGTTGGGTCTAAATTTTCGTGATTCTTCTTTCGAGTGCTTTGAATCACGCGCTTCAGGACCAACATTTTAAATATTAGACATCGGAGATATACCGGTCGGCAAAATATATACCGAATACCGGGTGATATATCGCGATATGGTGCTAAATACCGGTTGATATATAATAGTCAATATATATAAGACATTATTAAAAGAAATAAGTTATTATCCAAATATCAAATAAAAACATCATTGAAATATCGCAATGAACATAGAATAAAATAAAATGATCTCTCAAGTAAAAAAAATAATTATTCAAATAAGTAACTATATCGATCGATATATAAGTAACTATATCGGATATTTCATCTCGGATATCGGCCGATATATCAGCCACGTGACGATATATCAGCCCATATTGGTCCAAAACGATATCCGGTAAATTTTTGCATGTATCGTATCGTTTTGGATGAAATATCGGTATATCAGCCGATATACCGGTATATCGGCCGATATTTAAAACAATGTCAGGACCATGTCTTCGACTTGAGATTCCCTGGGCTTCACCTTCTTGTGGTGAGCCACCCGAATTTGTTGTTGATAGGCTGCGACGCGGATTTGGGCCTGTTGGCGCCTTTCCTCCGAGTAAATCCAACATCATACGAAGTAGGGTGTCATTGTTATCCGGGATCACTCATACTCGGAGCGTCGGCATGCTGATGTCGACCGGGATAATCGCCTCTGTCCTATATGCCAACGAGAACGGGTTTCTCCAGTCAGAACGCGTTTGGTGGTCCTGTAGGCTCAGAGTACTCCGGTGAGTTTCTCTGCCCATTTGCCCTTGGTTTTGTCCAAGCTTTTGTATAGGTTGTCGAGAATGGTGCGGTTGCTGATTTCAGCCTGGCCGTTGCCTTGCGGGTAGTAAGGTGACGAGAAACGGTGGGGGCATTGGCGTAGAAACTGGCCACTTGGTTGCTAGCTAAATTATTTCCGTTGTCAGAAATGATAGTGTGAGGGATCCCGAAGCGACATATTATGTTTTGGCAGAGGAACTTGACAATCTGCTGCCTGCTGACCTCGGAGAGCGGTATTGTCTCGATTCATTTGGTAAAGTAGTCGGTGGCTACTAGTAGAAAACGCGACTGGGGTTGCGCTGGGAGGAGAGGTCTGACTATGTCTAGTTCCCATTGTATAAAGGGCCACAGGCTGCGCTAGGTATGAAGGTTAGAGCTCGGATGGTTTGATTCTGGGGCGACTATCTGGCATTATGGGCACTTCCTCACATAATCCTTAGCGTCGTTGAACATCTTGGGCCAGTAGTACCTTGGTTGATGACCTTGTGGGCGAGAGAGCATCCTCCCGCGTGGTTCCCACAGTCTCCATCGTTGATTTCCCGCATCACCTTCTGAGCCTCCTAATAACCGAGACATCTTAGATACGGGTCGGGCTGGAGGCTAGAGTAGGATTTCTTTTATAGTATACATCTCTGAGAAGTATGTACCGGGTGGCCAAGTGTTGGAGTTCCTTGCCTTTACTCTGTCGTCAGGAAGTGTCCCGTCTTTCAAGTAGGCAATGATGGGACTCCTCCATCCTGGTGAGGTGTCGAGGCGTAGGACCTCTCTAGTCGGCTGCTGTCTCGGATTAGTGATGTGCTCGAGGAGGATTTCCCGTCTGAATTGGAACTCCGTGGCTGCCCCCAAGTTGGCAAGTGAGTTGGCATGGTTTGTTCTCGGACCTAGGGACCCACTTGAGTCGCATCCGGAAATTTTGGACTTCAATTTGAGAATGAGTTGTAGGTATTCTGCCATCCGAGAATCTCTTGCGGCGTATTCGCCACTAACTTGGTTGACTACCAGCGAGGAGTCACAGCGAACTTCGAGCCCTGTAACTCCGAGGGTAATAGCCGTTCGGAGCCTAGCTAAGACGGCTTTGTATTTCGCTTCGTTGTTGGATGCGGGGAAGCTTAGGGTGAAGGACTGTTCGATGATGGATCCCTCTGGGGTGGTGAGAACGGTTCCGATGCCTACCCCCTGCTATTTGAAGCTACATCAACGTTCAGGATCCATCCTTCGAGTTGGTCAGCGTGCTCTGTGGTTCCCGGGGTGAAGTCAGTGATAGAGTCGGCCAGTACCTGGCCTTTGATTGCTGTCCTCGGCTCCTATTCGAGTCCTTAGGACCTGAACTTCGAGGCCCATTTTGATATCCTTTCAGTCGCTTCTAGATTTTCCACGGTGCTCCTCAGGGGTTGTTTGTGAGGACTGTGATTGGGAAGGTTTGAAAGCAATGCTTGAGCTTCCTGGAGATGATGAAGAGAGCTAACACTAGCTTTTCTAGCCTTTGGTACGGGTCTGGGGGCCGTTCATGGCATGACTAACGTAGCACACCAGCTTCTGGATGCCTTCTTCCTTTCGAACCAAGGCTCCACTTATTGGTGACTCTGAGACAGCGAGATAGAGATACGTCTCTCCCGAGGAAGATTTCGACAGTAAGGGGGTGAGACCAAGTATCTCTTCAGCCCCTGGAAGACCGTCTCGCATTCGTCGTTCTAGTAGAAATCTGCTCCATTTTTCTTAAGACTAGGAAGAATGGCTTGCATTTGTCTGTGGATCAGCTGATGAACTAATTGAGGGCTGCAAGATGTCCGTTCAACATTTGGACCTCCTTCATACAGGTGGGTGACCTTATGTCCAGAATTGCTGATATCTAGTCAGGGTCGGCCTCTATGCCCCGTCGGGTGACCAAATATCCTAAGAACTTTCGGGAGGCTACTCCGAATGTATATTTCTCGGGATTAAGCTTCACCTTGTATTGCCTAAGGAGATCGAAGGCTTTGTCTAGATGTTGGAGGTGATCTGCACGTTGTACACTTTTCACCAACATATCATCTACATACATCTCAATGGTGTTCTCGATAAGGTCCTTGAAGACCTTGTTTACTATCCGCTGGAAGGTGACCCCTGCGTTCTTGAGTCCAAAGGGCATCATCTTGTAGCAGTAAATTCCCTGACCCTTGGTGAAGGCTGTTTTATCTTCATCTGGTGGGTGCATTTTGATCTGATTATACTCAGAATAGGCGCCCATGAAGCTAAGAAACTCGTGTCCTGCCGTAGCTCCTACTAGTTAATCGATCCTCTGGAGGGGATAACTATCCTTTGGGCATGATTCGTTGAGGTTCATAAAGTCGATGCAGACCCTCCACTTCCCGTTCTTTTTCTTCACGAGGACGGGATTAGAGAGCCAGTCAGGTAGAACATTTCTTGAATGAAGCCAGCCTGGAGTAAGCGATCGACTTCATTGCTGATGGCGTGACTCCTTTCATTCATTCTCCTAGGCTTCTGTTTTGCCGGCTTAGCGCCTGCCTGTATGGAGAGCTTGTGACAGATGACTTCGGGGTTAATTCCCGGCATGTCGGTGGGAGACCATGTGAATACGTCTGTGTTCTTTGATAGGAATTGTTTGAACAGTATCTTCTCCTGTGGGTGCAGGCTTGAATCGATTCAGAGGGTTCGTTCGGGGTGATGCGGGTCTACTCCGAACGACTCCGGCTCTTCCTCGGTCCTGCTGTCGGGATTCTTCGACTCGGTAGGTGAGTTAAAGTCTTGGCTCCCGTCGAACTTTGATTGCTATTGATCAACAATCCTCTTTGCTTCTTATCCACAAGAGTCTTCATTAGGGTCTACTCGGGGTGCTTTTTGCGTTTAACCCGATCTCTTTCAGGCTACTGCAACAACTGTTCTGGCCATCGCCTGGTCACCCCTTATATTGGCCATTCTGGATGGCGTGGGGTACTTCAACAAATGATGATGGATAGACGGGACCACTCTCATCATGTGGATCCACGACCTTCCGAGAAATGGCATTGTAGGGGGTGGGACGTCCAGGATGCTGAACTCCGTGACGCCATTGAATGGATCGGCACAGACTGGGAACTCAACCATGCTGGGGAACGTGCCTCCTTCTCGTCGAATCCATATAGAAGTGACTGGGTTTGGGGGATGATCAATTTCCGGGCCAGCTCGGGAGTATCCTCCATTCGATTTAGGGCGTGGCCGTAGAGGATGTTGACACTACTTTCCCATCCACCAGGATCTTTGAAACTTTATAACGTTCGATATTTGCTGTCATAACCAAGGCGTCGTTGTGCGGGAAGTGCACGGCGTACGAGTCTTCTGAGAAAAAGACTAGCTCACTAGCAGATGTAGGAGGGCGAGTCACTGTTGCTAGATGATTGTCCCTTCGGGCTTCGTTAACGTAGAGGGTCCTCTCTTTGGTGGTGGTGCCTTCTATCGGGGAATTTTCAAAGATGGCGTTCACTTCCTGGTACTGGACGAGGGTACTGTGCCAGGGTGTTTGGCTGGGCCTCGGCTGCCTTTGCACCTTAACCTCTGAAGGCAATCCATGATTGAGAACGAACTCCTAGAGGTGTCCCTTGTTGACCAGGTCCTGAAGGTGCCGTTGTAGGGTCCGACAGCCCACCCTGAGGTGGCCCCTCCCTTCATGGAAGGCACAATAGTCGCTAGATCCAGACCCTCTTGGGTTAGGTAGGAGGGGTCTGGTCAGACGCCTGACCCAAGGCTGGTCTTTGATGGCGTTGAAGATCTGATCGATCGGTACCTGAAATGGGATGAGGTCGAGCTTCGCTTCGTTTCCCTTGCTGGATTTGGCAGTGCACCTTGATGGCCTGCAGACAACATAGGAGTTGTGGCTCGGATTCTTCCTCGGGGAGAATTTTGTCTTCGGCTTCTTAACCTCGGGCCTTGTCTCGGGGGCCGGCTGGACGTAGGCCGAGTCGCCTCTTCTATTTGGATGTATTTCTGAGCCCGAACGAGGATATCTCTTATCTTGGTGACGTCATTCTGCACCAGATGTTTGTAAAAGAGATTGGCGACTTGCAGCCCATTGATGAAGGCAGCGGCGGCTATGTCCTCGTTGCAGTTGTATGCCAGGGCCATTTGACTCTGGAAGTAGTTAACGTAGTTCTTCAGACTCCCCCCAACTTTCATCTTGACTGTGAGGAGGTGGTTGTTCCTCTGGAGTACTCTCCGAAAAGTAAACTGGTTGTAAAACATGTCAGTTACTTCATGAAAATTCCGGAGTGAATTCTTCAGGAGCGAATAAAATCAGTGGCAGGCGACCCCTTTGAGGCTGGATGGGAATGCTCGACATAGAAGGTCGTTGTGGGCGTAAACTGCCATCTTATCCTGGTGCTGGCGAAGATGGAGTGGGTCGGAGGTTCCCGAGTAGTGATCAAAGGATGGCATCACAAACTTATTCGGGAAGCGGAGCATGGTGATTTCCCTCGACAACGGAGAGTCGGTGGGTCTCAACCCTCTGTACTCCATCTCTTTTGGGAACTGCTGACTCGCTTGATTGAGTCGCTCCTGGACTAGATTCGCGATGTCCTCAATGCGAGGGAACTTCAGCAGTGTTCTAAATATCCCCGATATAACCCCGATATTGCGCCGATATTGCGTTTATGGCTCCTAGCCGCAATGATTTGGCATATCCAAACCGATATAGCGATTTTCACCCAAAATCGCCGATAAATCGGCATAGACCCGATATATCGGCCGCAATTTCGGCGATTTTGGACCGATATAGCGTTTTACACTCAATTTCTAGGTTAAGTATTTGGATAATTCGAGCGATGTGGCAATGTGACATTTGTGAAGATTCTACTCTTGGATAGTGATTATGCATTTATAAGCTTAATGCAAGTTATCGAGTTAAGTATATTTTTAAACATATAAGTATGATGTTTTATTTAGCTTCATATAATTTATGCATATATTGTCTTATTGAGATGCAATTTAAAACAAGAAGATATATATATTTACAGTTCGATTTTGATATCTAATTTTTGAAAATATCCCCGATATGCCCCCGATATATCCCCATCCCCGATAAATTTTTCCGGCCGATGTAGCCGCTGTGGCCGCCATTTAGAACACTGAACTTCGGAGTTCGGGAATGCCGAGTGTTCTCGGAGTCATCATTTTCGTAGGTCTCCGATTGGACGCGCCTTGAGCTTCTGGTAGAGTGAGCGGATCCCTGTGCACGCATTGGCGAAGGGGGCCCATGCATTTCTTTCCAGAGTGGGAGAAGATCGCGACCCCGCTGTGCTCCGATTTATTTGAACATCCGTGTCTGGACATGGGTTGCTGCTTCCTTTTCACGGGCAGCGACTTCATGGAGACGGATCATCTTCGTCTGCTGATTCTCCATCTTGCTTCTGCATCGATGAAAGCATCTGGAAGAGTTGATCGCCGTTGAGCGGAGGCTCGGGTTTGGCGGTCTGCATTCTGAGTGGCGACACAGTGTTAGGATGAAAATCCTCAGCGTTGGAGATGTGGACGTCTAATGGGGTGGGCCGATGATCTGTTGGCTTAACCGCTTCTATTGCTTTCCCTTTTCTCTTCAGAGCGGCGGGGTTGACCGTAGTCTGGTTGATGCTCTTCCTTGAGGGAGCCATGTCGGTCATACTAGATAGTTTAGAGGAAGGAGTATGTATTGGATGGGGAGATCTTGAGTGTGGACTCACAACTCTCAATGAAAGCATCAAATGCACTGGGTAATTCTTAAGGAATCAGTCCGCGCACTAAAATAGGGAAGTGAATGTAGCCAAATCACATAAAAGCCAATCGCAAACACAATGAAAATGCGTGAAAGACCCGGAAGGGAAAAATCACGGAGAGAAGTTTCACTGTGTCAATGGCGATTACAGTAGGATTCTCTAGATTCGGGTGAACGTGATCCCTTTTTTGTTGGAAGGGATTCCCTATTTACACAAGTTATGTCAAATAGATAAGGTTAGGGAGTTCTGCTCAGTTTGAATACCTTAATTCCGTATCTTGATAACGGTTGAGCCGAACACCCTGGTTTGAATCAATATAGGAGAGAGTCCATCTCTATCTTGTGGTTCGCGCTCAGTTGTAGATAAGAAAAACTGCTCCCAAAAGGTAACTACCTCCTTTGGATTAGGATTGGGCTTAGAAATAGAGATCTCTATAATCAAATTTAATTTTTTTGTTAAATCATCCGACCCGTTTGAAATTTGAACTGGGCGAAGGTACCGGGTTAAATGTTCTAGAAGTAGCCACGCGTCACACATCCGTCAGAGGCTTGATAGACATGTGTCACGATCTCGGGCGGGTCAGAAAGCGACCACTACAATAAGCATGCCAAAAAAATCACGTATATTATTTGTTTTAACTAGTTTTCCTACCATCGGTCTTCTTGTTGGTGGAACGTCTCTTTGAGTTGTTTTATCTTTTACTTTTGCTCCGTACACGTTTTATATCATCTTGTATCAGAGCACAATTAGGTAGGATTTGCATGTTAGTCACGTTTATTTGCTTTTCTTCTAGTTAAATTTTATTCAAAACCAAAAATAAATTAGTGTAAATTAGGAAACCTTGAAAGCTAAGCCTTTCTCTGAAATTTCGTACGATTGGTGTCTAACCAAAAAGGGTACTTAACGTGGTTCTGTAATTAAGGAACGCCAAGTGCGAAAAATCTCCTAGCTAAGTTCGCCGAGCTGGCTAATTGAACTAGTAAAATTGGGGTTTGACTGACCTGACAATTTCAGGCAACAGATTTTTTTTGAAAACCAAACAAAATTTTCAAATTTCAAAATAAAAAATGGTATGGATTTGCATTCATATTAGGATTCATACATTGTATGCCAACCCGTAGTGGTACCTCATATTTGCGTGAAAAAGTTAGTAACTCCAACACTGATTCTATGACCTCCCAACCTACCCAGTGTTCTAAATGGCGGCCATAGCGGTTACATCGGCCGGGAAAATTTATCGGAGATGGGGATATTTTAAAAAATCGGATGTCAAAATTAGACTGTACATATCTTCTTGTCTTAAATCACATCTCAATAAGATAATATATGCATAAATTATATAAATATACATCAAACAACATACTTATATGTTTAAGATATACTTATCTCGATAACTTGCATTAAGCCTATGAATCCATAATCACTATCCAAGTGTAGAATCTTCAAAAATGCCACAGTGCCACATCACTCGAATTACCCAAATACCTAACCTAGAAATTGGGTGTAAAACGCTATATCGGGTCCAAAATCGTTGAAATTGCGGCCGATATATCGGGTTCATGCCTATTTATCGGTGATTTTGGATGAAAAACGCTATATCGGTTTGGATGTGCCAAATCATTGCGGTTAGGTGCTTTAAACGCAATATCGGGGCAATATCGGGGTTATATCGGGGATATTTAGAACACTGAACCTACCCAGCTGATCTCATGGCTAAACTTGAAGCCTTGGCCCATGGTATGGCTCAGACTCGAGCTGATCTACACGAAACTAAAGTGCAAGTAAAAGAAATATCTTTTCGATAGTCCTCCACTGCTGAAGAGAATTTATCTTCATCGTGAAATAACCGTCGTGATAACACTGATAATTCATCCAATCCTGATGATTAATTTCTGAAGAGCACTAAGATCAATGTTCTCACCTTTGATGGATGTCATGACCCACAAATTTTTCTAAATTGGACCCTCCAACTAAACAAGTATTTCACATGGTACAACCTCATTGAGCCTAGAAAAATTAAGTTTGTTGCCATGAAACTGACTGGTCAAGTTAGTCAGTATTGAATCAACTTAGAGAAATACTCGCATCCCAACTTCAATGACTGATTGAAACATGAGATATGATGAAAGATGAGCTGAAAAGTAAGTATGTGTCACCATCATTTAGTAACCGTCTTATGGACAAGTGGCATCAATACACAAGACAATAAATCAGCAAAGAAGTACGTTGTAAAATTTGATGAATTGCTCATCAGATGCAGTACTTTCAGCAAGGAAGGACAAGCTCAAATCCTTTCTAGGTTTAGAGCCGGACTTAGAGAAAACTTGCGAACCGACCTGTTAGTTTAAGTCACCGAATTAGAGAAAGTCTATACCATAGTTCAAGGTCTAGATTCTCTTAGGTCTAACAACTATAGAAGTTTCGATTCAAAATCGAGTGTGACTAGGACTTCCTCTTCTTTTCAGTTCAATAAGTTAAGCACCCAATCCTCCTCTCGAAAGAATGACTTCAAAGGAAAACGAAGTGATGATCATAGCAAACTCCCCGAGCAAACTTCTTTCAAATTTAGTATCTCCACTAAGTGTTGTAGATGTCAAGGTTACGGTCACATCGCCGCTAACTGTCCTAGCGAAATAAAGTCACCTTTGTTAACAGAGTTCCCACACAGGCTCCCGAGTATAATGATGAGGAAGTTACATATCATTCAGATATAAATGAAGACGACGATTCCGATTAGCAAGAAGGTTCTAATGCTGAATGCAATTATATTCAACTCACACTTTCAAATTACATATATGTCGTTCGGTGTGCGTTCTCCCGAGAGGACGATTGAAGAAGAGCTGCTATCTTCTACACATTCATTAAGATTGAAGATAAGAATTGAAAAGTAATAGTGGATAGTGAAAGTTGTGTCTATATATTATCGTACAAAATGATTGAGAAGGTTGGATGGAAGACTGAACCTCATCCCCATTCATATAAGGTGTCATGGATTAACTCCATGACCCTAGACGTGAAACAACGATGTCTTGTCTCGATTGAGTTTGATATTTATAAAGACAAGATATGGTGTGATGTGGTTACAATGAATGTAGGTCAAATCATACTAGGATGATCATGGCTCTACGGCAATGATGTTACCATTCATGGTCGATTGAACATGTGTCAATTTGAGCATGAGGATAAGAAGATTAAATTGACACCCTACCGACCTATAACTAAAAATCCTAAACTTAATGTACCGGAGAAGTTGAAAGGAGTTAGTTTGATCAGTGCAATAGAACTTGATCAAGAACTCAACAACGATGCCCCATTCATAATCCGAACTGCTAGAAAAGTAGTTAAAATACTGGATAGCACTATTCCTTTGGAAGCCACCCCTGTGAATGAGGAGTTTAGTGACGTCTTGCCCAAAGACCTTCCGAATAAGTTACCGCCGATGCGTGACATCCAACACGCTATCAATCTAGTACTCAGATCAAGTCTACCAAACTTGCCACATTACTGAATGAACCCAACCCAGCATGCTGAGCTCAAGAGGCAAGTCGATGAATTGGTAGACAAGGGTTTCATTAGAGAAAACATGAGCTTATGTTCGGTCTCCGCAATATTAACAATGAAAAAGATGGATCATGGCGTATTTACGTGGATAGTAGAGCGGTTAATAAGATCACAATCAAGTACCGCTTTCCCATTCTGAGGTTAGATGATATGCTAGATATGATGTTTAATGCCACAATCTTTTCTAAGATAGATCTTAAAAGTGGTTATCACCAAATCCTCTTTCGTTCGGGAAATGAATGAAAGACTGCTTTCAAGATGAAAGATGGACCATATGAATGGATGGTTATGCCTTTTGGGTTGACCATGCGAGTGATGACTCAAGTATTACGACCCTTTATGGAAAAATTTCTTGTAGTTTACTTTGATGATATCTTCATTTATAGCGACTCTCGTGAGCAACATTTAGACCAATTATGTTAAGTTTTTACTCTGTTGAGAAAGGAAGAATTGTGCTAACCTGAAGAAGTGTGCTTTCCTTGTAACACAAGTTCACTTTCTAAGCTTTATCGTTTCTTCGAATGGAGTTTTTGCAGATTCTGAAAAAGTGAGAGCCATTGAGGAATGACTGGAAGCAAGGACCACTCGTGAGGTGAGAAGTTTCCACAAACTTCCTATCTTTGACCGATGGTTTATAAAAAGTTTCAGCACCGTCATGGTCTCGATTACGGATTGTCTAAAGAAATGTGATTTTGCATAGTCTAACGCTGTTGTTAAAGCGCTTGTTGAGATTTAGGCAAAAATGATCAGCGTCCCAGTTATGCGTCTCTCTGATTTTTTAAAGATTTTTGAAGTAGCGTGTGACGCATCCGACATAGATATAGGTAGAGTCTTAGCTCTGAAATACACCTAGAGGGGGGGGGGTGAATAGGTGTAAATGCTAATCTAATGATCTTTTTAAACTTAAGTGAATATGAGTGATGCAACGATCTCTCAAAACACGACTAAGAGCCGAATACCCCTTTCGAGGTTCTGAACTCCTTCCTCCCAATTCCCCTTGAATGGGTTAGAGGTGCGCAATGCAACCGTGTTGTATGAGATATGATCGAACAAGTAAAGAATGAATTGCTATGATGAAACACACACACAAGCAATCCAAGCAATCAAGGATATAACAATACAATGCACACAATTAAGCCAAGCAAGTATAGATGAATTGCAATAGAAATATATGCAAGGCAATATGAAACAATGCTCAAAACACAAGCAAGTATATATGATGATATGAATGGATGATGCTTGCACAAATGTAAAAAGAGTAGAGTTGAGAGAAATTGGATCAAACGCAAAGACCAAGATGTGTTTCGAGGTTCGAGCCCCTAGCTCTACATCCCCGCCTACACCACCGTGTAGGATTTCCCAATCCACTATAGGAGTACCAAACTCCTCTCTCAACCTTACAAAGCCACCGAGGCTATACAACCACAATCCACCTCTACCGAAGAGGGATACGGCCCGTAGCCAAATACAACAACTACCTCTACCTAAGAGGCTCACAAACCAATCACAATACCACTCCGATCACCTCTACCGAAGAGGGATTCACAAAAGCAAGGAGGGTTTACAACAAGTGGTTCCACAACCACAAACTTCTCTTTTCTTTCTTTTTCTCTTTTCTTTTTCCACACAAAACAAAGATCCTAATAACTTAGGATAGAAGATATAGCTCAAGTGGAAACTAAGTGTTTTGGAAACAAGCAACAAAGAAAAATACTTGGGAAAATTCTTGCCAAAAGATATAGAATGAAAATCAACACAAATATCCCAAATCCTATTTTCTTTGATTTTCCAAAAACACAAAACAAATAAAGATTAAATCTTTTTAGCACTAAAACTCTTTTAAAACTCTTTTTAAACTCTTCAGAAAACCAGAATTTTTCTCTTGTAAAACCTTGGCCAAAATCCCAAAGGAATGGGGTTTATATAGGCCAAAAATCAAAACTAGCCGTTAGGCTGATGTGGCAATTCTGACAGCCACCGGTCGACCGGCCCGGTCGACCGCCAACGGTCAGAAATATGACCGTTAGGCACTATCGGTCGACCGGCCCGGTCGACCGAAAACTTCCAGAGAGCAGAACTCTCACATCGGTCGACCGACCCGGTCGACCGGATCTGTGCCTAACAGACGTGCACGTCTGTGCACGTCGGTCGACCGGGTCGGTCGACCGGCCCCTTGGTGCGGTCGACCGACACGGTCGACCGACCAGCCTGTCAGCACAAATCAAGGTCAGAATTTTTTGGAAAAAATATTTTATAAAAATCTTTTATCTTTTCTGAAAATTCCATAAAAATTGTTTTGTCATTTTATATTGAAACATAAACCTGTGATAAAAATTTCAAGACAATATATCAACATATCAATTCATTTTTGTGTCTTGCAAATTTTATCAAAAACAAATCCTGTATTTTTGTCAAACTTGATTTTTCCAAAACATGAATAGGATAGTCAAAATAAGTTTGTTTACCAAGTTAAAGCATGTATGTATAAATAGAAAACATCTACTATACATATAACATATGTAAACTTGTTTTGATCTATTATTCATGAAAACCAAATACCAAATCATAAAACGTGTGTGTTTTGTGCACTTGAGCATATCAACTAAACTAAGCTTTACACATGGATCTAAAACTCATAATCTAAACTAGATACCTAAGTCTTCTTGATGATCTTCATCTTCAAGTAGACTTGCTCCAAAACTCCGTGATTCTCCAAGTGCAAAGGTATGATCTTTAAGCTTTGGCACCGGAATCATCATGATAAGCTTCTAAACATCTTGTTGAAGCTAATCACCAACTAATATCCTGTTAATGATCTGAAACTTAGAAACACAAGAATATTAGTAAACATAACTACATGAGTGTTGATCATCATCAAAACTAGAGTGGAAGGCCATTGGGCCAACAATCTCCCCCTTTTTGATGATGACAAAACTCATGGAGTTATATATGCATGGATTAAAGTTAAGCTTCAAGGAAGCTCCCCCTTAACTCATGCATCACAATAAACATAATAGATATGCAATGAAAGCACATGATACTAAACAAAAGCATGCATCATCATATCTTATTATCTATCCCTATGCATGAACTTGGTATATGCAAAAACACAATCATGCATATATAGAAACAAAACTCAAATTCTTCTCCCCCTTTTTGTCAATCATCAACAAAGGGGTGAATAATCAAAAAACCATAAATAAAATGAGGGGTAAAAATCTTATTTCCCCTTTTTGTCAACCAAAACAATACAAACAAAGTTCTCCCCCTTTTTGTCTAAAACAAAAAAAAAAAAAAAAAAAACAAAGTCAATAAGGGGTGACTTTAAAAACGTGATATCAATTGAAAATATGTTAATGAAGCATCTTGATACCAATAAACAAACATCAATAAATGTTATATGCTATATACATTCATGAAGAGGAAGACGCTAAGTTAGCTTCCCTACACATATGCATTACATGAAGAAGGGATGACAAGCCCCAATTCACATAACACATATTATGTAATGCATAAGAGGAGATGTGAAGCTCCCCCTACACACGTGTACCATATAAAGAAGAGATGTTAAGCTCCTCAATACACAATACACTCAACATGAATCTATATGTAAGAGAGATGTTAAGCTCTCCTTGCATATAGGCAATACAAAACACAAGTTCATATCAAATATTTTTTTTTAAAAAAAAACAAAATCTTGATAAGCAAACATATAGTATATGATATACGTGTGTAAATCAACCACAAAAGATCACATATATGTATGAAAAGATAATATCAATTGTAAGAATATATTTCATTTTGAAAATATATAAACAACTTTTAATCATAAAGTGTGGGAGTACAAATACCAATTGAAGGACAAAATATGAAATACTCATTTTCTCCCCCTTTATGAAATACAAACTAAAGTCATGCATAGTCTTGATAACAATTTAAAAGTAATCAATTTAAACAAAATTGAAACTCAAGCACTAGCATAAACACAAACATATATATGTATGAAAGATAGATACCAATAGAAATTGATATACTTGGAATTTGAAGCATACATACATACAAAACATATATGAGTATACAAGAAGATCAAAATGATACCAATTGAAAGAGTTCAATGATACCAATTGACATAACGATAAGTTCAAGTGTATACATCATATTATCTACCACCCAATCATAATTCAAGTTTTAAAGATTTTCAATTTAGGGCATACATGAACATGATCTCCCATCCTACCGCCCTTAGATGGTAGGGGTTTTCAAAAATAGATTGAAAATATGATTTGTTTGAAAATCTCTACCAAAATGAAGAACACCGCAACTAGTTAAATGGAAAACTTGTTAACTAGTACGAAGTCCTTCAAGTAAGGAGTAAAACAAAGTTATTTTTCATAAAGCATGAAAATCACATGATAATCATCACTCTAATCAATAAAGCATAACTCATGAGAAACAAAGCATGAGCAATAGATATGAGTGTACAAATAATATGTGAAGATCAAAATCATGAAAAATATTTCATTAAGCTCAATTATTCCTTAAAACATAAAAAAAAACATGAAAAATCATATAAAACTACTTATTTAATCTTCAAGGCATATGTATGTCTAATGCAAGCTAACATATACATACATATCCAAAACTCAACGAGTCCACTAAGAGTAGATGCATGAAGGCACGTGGCTCAAAAAGGATGTATATGTATAAGATTAGTTTGAACTAGATAGACATATACATGAAGTTAAACATAAATACATCAAACATGAAAAATCAAATTTTCATTAAACAATCAAATTTTATTTCATGGTATATGTATGAATTGTCACTACACTAAGTATACATACATATCCCTAAACACAATTGAGTCCATAAATAGATTTTGTATTGAAGGCAAATGACTCAAGGGCTATACATGTATATCTTAATGTTTGGCAAAATAAACATATACATGAAACCAAAACTCATATAAATCCAAAAATATGAATACAAGTCTAAAATGTATGGATCATCAAAATTAGACTATATTCACACATCTAATGGGAACAAATAAGCAATCAACCCAACATGTATAGATTTATTTGTGTCCCATTTTATGTAAAAATATGAATTCTCGTCTTAATGAGAACTAACATCTAAACATGTAATCAAATCATTAAGCACAAGACAAACACGAATATCATTTTGCTAAAACGAAACTCACACAAATTCATCAAAATTCTTTTATTTGAACAAGGCTTCTAGGTATATGTATGATTCATCCAAATCTAACAATGTACATACATATCCCAATCATAAACGAGTCTATTTAAAAGTAATTGCATGAAGGCAAAAGACTCTATGGGTATACATGTATATTTATTAGGTTTGAATTCAAAATACATATACATGAAGTAAAATCATGAAAATAGGTATGACAAGTATAAATGGAAGAATCCTCAAAACTAGCTTATACAAGTGCATATAGTGGGTACAAATGAGCATGAGGTGCAAAACATATATAAGTCAATTTGTTCTCACTATGTGTATATGTATATATGCAAGTTTTGATAATATCTACATCTAAACTAGTGTATACCACATGAAGTACAAAAACTAAAAAAAAAAAATCATCATGAAAAAGCTAAGACATGATTAATATGTAGATTCACATGTATTAGATTCATGATGTACATTATAGCTTAAACATAAGGTGAGAACACTAAATATGGGTTCATATAAGCTTGTGTGTCTCAAATACTATACATGTATGTCAAGGATCTAATAAACATGGCATGTACATACTAATCCATAGACAATGAAAACATGCTATAAAACATATGAATATGAAAGCATGTAAACTATAATAAGGAGTTTAGGAATCGTTACCAAAGCCTTAGAAGGCAACTTTCCTTGTCTCCAAAACATGGTGTTCCTTTCCACCAAATCATCCCTTGAAAGTGATGCATCCAATTGATTTCCTTTAAGTACGGAACGCATTCACTCCAAGGTGCCATCACTCTCACGTCATGTGAGAGCCCTCACCTACATCAAAAATTGGAGGTGTGGTCTTTGGTACCCATTGTCTTTTGGGTCCATGGGGGTTAGTCTCATTTCTAACCCAAACATATTTCTTAGCTAAATTTGTAGTATGTAGTCTATCAAAGCAAAATTTAGCTAGATGGCCTTTTCGACCACAATGTGTACAAGTGTACACATGAGCATACGTGTGATGGTGTCCGTGAGGAGCATGTGTATGCCGTGGAGGGTGTGCATGCATAAAAGATGGAACTTGTTTCTTTCGAAGCAAAGTTTCCAACCGTGTATGGTTCATGGCACATTGGCTCATAGTGGAGCCCAAACAATCTACTCTCTTCTTAAGCATGGATATATCATTGTTGATTGAAGAAGAGGTGTGGCATGCAATAGGTGAAGTGTGTGATACTACCCTAGCATGGCAAACATGAGAAGACATATCATTTTTCAAAGAATTATTTTTACTTAAACAAATTTCTAATTCTTTTGAAATAAAATCAATTTCTCCTTTTAAAGTCTCATTTTCTTTTAAAACAAATTCTACCTTTGAAGATAAAGTATCATTATTTTTCAAGGCATTTTCACAATTATTTTTAGACTTTAAAAAATCATTTTCTTTAAGTGCAAGACTTAGTTGAGATCTAAGTGAGTCACATTCACTAGAAACCTCATCCTTCTCTTGTAAAACATTATCAAGTCTAGAATGCAAACACTTGTTTTCATTTTCAATTCCTAGACTTTTCTTTTTCAAAATCTTATACTTTTCAATTAATTTTTCACACACAATAGAAAGTTCTTCATTTAAGGCATGGGAATCAATATTATCATCACATGAAGAACTAGCACTATCATCACAATCTAAGTGGGGTTCCGAATGTACCTCAAGGGAGTCATTCCCTTGGACCATGAAGCATTGAGAATCGGATTCTCCACTAGATTCCTCCTCTAGTTGAATTGGCACTTGAAGCTCGGAGGTGGTGGTTGTGGTTGTCAATTTGTTCCACACTACAAAAGCGGAATCAATATTAGAAACATGTAAAAGATAATCTTTAGATAAAGTGCTTCTAATAGCCTCAAGGGCTTGTGCATTGGCCCCTATATGAATGAGGTTACCAAGATAGCATTTCTTGGTAGCCGCAAGGAAAGTATGTAAACCTAGGGTTTGAAGGTAAATGGACATTCTAGTCTTCCAAACAAGAATGTTGGAAGCATCATACATAGGTGGGGTCATGAAGTCCATGATAAACTAAATGTATGCAAACAAGTATTATGCAAACAAGAGATTAGCAAGCAAATGGATCACTCCTAGGATGTTAAGCCTAATATCAGGAGCACTAGCTCTGATACCAACTGAAATACACCTAGGGGGGGGGTGAATAGGTGTAAATGCTAATCTAATGATCTTTTTAAACTTAAGTGAATATGAGTGATGCAACGATCTCTCAAAACACGACTAAGAGCCGAATACCCCTTTCGAGGTTCTGAACTCCTTCCTCCCAATTCCCCTTGAATGGGTTAGAGGTGCGCAATGCAACCGTGTTGTATGAGATATGATCGAACAAGTAAAGAATGAATTGCTATGATGAAACACACACACAAGCAATCCAAGCAATCAAGGATATAACAATACAATGCACACAATTAAGCCAAGCAAGTATAGATGAATTGCAATAGAAATATATGCAAGGCAATATGAAACAATGCTCAAAACACAAGCAAGTATATATGATGATATGAATGGATGATGCTTGCACAAATGTAAAAAGAGTAGAGTTGAGAGAAATTGGATCAAACGCAAAGACCAAGATGTGTTTCGAGGTTCGAGCCCCTAGCTCTACATCCCCGCCTACACCACCGTGTAGGATTTCCCAATCCACTATAGGAGTACCAAACTCCTCTCTCAACCTTACAAAGCCACCGAGGCTATACAACCACAATCCACCTCTACCGAAGAGGGATACGGCCCGTAGCCAAATACAACAACTACCTCTACCTAAGAGGCTCACAAACCAATCACAATACCACTCCGATCACCTCTACCGAAGAGGGATTCACAAAAGCAAGGAGGGTTTACAACAAGTGGTTCCACAACCACAAACTTCTCTTTTCTTTCTTTTTCTCTTTTCTTTTTCCACACAAAACAAAGATCCTAATAACTTAGGATAGAAGATATAGCTCAAGTGGAAACTAAGTGTTTTGGAAACAAGCAACAAAGAAAAATACTTGGGAAAATTCTTGCCAAAAGATATAGAATGAAAATCAACACAAATATCCCAAATCCTATTTTCTTTGATTTTCCAAAAACACAAAACAAATAAAGATTAAATCTTTTTAGCACTAAAACTCTTTTAAAACTCTTTTTAAACTCTTCAGAAAACCAGAATTTTTCTCTTGTAAAACCTTGGCCAAAATCCCAAAGGAATGGGGTTTATATAGGCCAAAAATCAAAACTAGCCGTTAGGCTGATGTGGCAATTCTGACAGCCACCGGTCGACCGGCCCGGTCGACCGCCAACGGTCAGAAATATGACCGTTAGGCACTATCGGTCGACCGGCCCGGTCGACCGAAAACTTCCAGAGAGCAGAACTCTCACATCGGTCGACCGACCCGGTCGACCGGATCTGTGCCTAACAGACGTGCACGTCTGTGCACGTCGGTCGACCGGGTCGGTCGACCGGCCCCTTGGTGCGGTCGACCGACACGGTCGACCGACCAGCCTGTCAGCACAAATCAAGGTCAGAATTTTTTGGAAAAAATATTTTATAAAAATCTTTTATCTTTTCTGAAAATTCCATAAAAATTGTTTTGTCATTTTATATTGAAACATAAACCTGTGATAAAAATTTCAAGACAATATATTAACATATCAATTCATTTTTGTGTCTTGCAAATTTTATCAAAAACAAATCCTGTATTTTTGTCAAACTTGATTTTTCCAAAACATGAATAGGATAGTCAAAATAAGTTTGTTTACCAAGTTAAAGCATGTATGTATAAATAGAAAACATCTACTATACATATAACATATGTAAACTTGTTTTGATCTATTATTCATGAAAACCAAATACCAAATCATAAAACGTGTGTGTTTTGTGCACTTGAGCATATCAACTAAACTAAGCTTTACACATGGATCTAAAACTCATAATCTAAACTAGATACCTAAGTCTTCTTGATGATCTTCATCTTCAAGTAGACTTGCTCCAAAATTCCGTGATTCTCCAAGTGCAAAGGTATGATCTTTAAGCTTTGGCACCGGAATCATCATGATAAGCTTCTAAACATCTTGTTGAAGCTAATCACCAACTAATATCCTGTTAATGATCTGAAACTTAGAAACACAAGAATATTAGTAAACATAACTACATGAGTGTTGATCATCATCAAAACTAGAGTGGAAGGCCATTGGGCCAACAAGCTCAAGAAGGACATCTAGTTGCTTATTTAATGAGAAAATGAATGATGCCAAATAAAAGTACTCTACCTACGATAAAGAGTTCTATGCGGTAATTCAAGCACTTCATTATTGTCGACATTATTTGCTACATCAAGAATTTGTTCTCTTTTCTTACCATGAGGTTTTGAAATACATATGCACCCAAAAGAAGTTGAATACTGGACATGGTCTTTGGATTGAGTTCTTACAGGACTGCACATTCAACTTACATCACAAAGCAGGAGTCAAAAACAAAGCCGCCGATGCTCTGAGCCGCCGATTGTTCATTTTGACTAAGATGTCAACTGTAATTAGTGGTTTTGAGAGATTGATAGCTGATTATGAGTCCTGTCCTGATTTTCACGAGATATATGCGGAATTGAAAAATGGAACAACACGAGAAGTTAATGGATTTGTTCTGCATGATGGATATTTGTTTATAGGCCGTAAATTATACATTCCAAGAACCTCTCTTAGAGAATTTCTTGTTTGAGAATTGCATGCCGGTGATCTAGTTTGACAATTTGAGAATTAGAAGACCATATAAGCTGTCGAGTATAGGTACTATTGGCCTAGTTTGAAACACAATATTACTAAACATGTTGGTTGATGTTACATTTGTCAACTAGCTAAACAAAAAAACAAAACATTGGTTTGTACACTCCACTTCCCGTGCCGAATTGTCCTTGACAAGATGTGAGTATGGATTTCGTGTAAGGTTTATTGAAAACTTTGAGAAAGCATGATTTTGTTTTAGTTGTCGTGGATCATTTCTCCAAAATGACCCATTTTCTTTCTTGTTCTCGAACTGCAGATGTTTCTAGAGTTGCTAAGATATTTTTTGATGGTGTCCCTGTTTTAAATATCGGCCGATACGGTCGAGATATCGTCCGATATCTCTTTTTTTTACTTGTCGATACGATATGGAGAAATCATTCGCCATATCGTTTGCAGGAAAAAAACGATAAATTGCCCGATATTGGCCGATAAATAATCCGATATATCACCCGATATGAAATAACTTATTTATTGCACGAATGCGTGCAAATGTACATTATTCTTTACTGTCTCTGCAAGCATATTACATCATTTTTATTAGGTAGATGATATGTATGATTCTAATCCAATTCTTAATTATCAATATTTCATTATATATAGTGTCTAATATGAATGCCCGATATGCGCGCATATCCCTGATATCTCCCCCGATATCCGATATGAAAAACCCCCATCCGATACGATCCAATATCTGATTTTTAGAACATTGAATGGTGTTGTCAAATTGCATGATTTGCCTAAGACTATTGTATTTAATACAGACGTGAAATTCACAAGTTACTTTTGGAAAACACTTTGGCATATGTTAGACACGAAATTGAAAATTTTCGATGCTTTTCATTCCCAGACTGATGGTCAAACCGAAGCACGCTAGTTAGTGAACATACAGGACGTTGTGATCTTTAACTAGCCACTGTAAAGTTTACATACAATGCAGCGGTGAATAGGACTACATGTAAATCACCACATAAAATTGTTTATGGTTTTAGATTTAGACAGCTTATAGACCTTTTTCCTATGTCTGATCATATTAGAGCATCATATTTTGCATCATCATTTGCATCCCACATATTCATGACTTACACGAGAAAGTTATGGATAAAATTGTTCAAAGTAGCGCCAACTACAAGCTACGAGCTGACGTAAGAAAAAGACTTAAAATATTTAGTGTGGTGATTATGTGATGGTACGGATTCATTCGGAACGGTTTTCACCACCGGGACCGTTAAGAAACTACATACTCGTAGTGCTGGTCCATTTCAGATTTTAAAGCTAAACGATAATACTTATGTTATTGATCTTTCTCAAGATTTTGGTATCAGTCCTACATTCAACATTGAAGATCTAATAGATTATAAGGGTCCTGATTTTAATCCTAGCAGCCCATTAGATGATAAACCATCCATTGAGCTTATTTCTGAGAGACATTCCCTTCTTTTACTTCCAAATATATTATCTAATACAGTGGATCAGATTGATAAAATTGTGGATGATGAAATTATCACCACCGAAGATGGTGGGACTCGTAAGTATTTGGTTCGGTGGAAAGAAAAACCACCAACAATGATTCATGGATAGATTGAAGTGAGCTGCAAAAGATTGATCCTTACATATTTGAGCAGTATGAAAGTTCTTTTTCAAACTCAACAGAGTTGAGTTCTTTCCAACCTAGGAGAATGATACGGACATCATGAAGTCGTCAAAGCCACCGACAAAGCCTAATTCAAAAGCTTGAAAGGTATATCGAAGGAGATTGAAGAAAACAATGACTATTTGGTTTTAGAAGCAAATTTTATTCATGAAGAAGTTTTGTAATCCTCCTAATAGTAAAGTTTTTATTTTCTCTTCTCTATGTATTAGTAGAATTAATAGTTGCCTATTTTGTATTTTTTTAACTTTTTTTTAGGGTTTTGATTTCTTTTAGGAGTTGATTTTGAAGTCCAAGTTGAAGTAGGAGAGAGATATAATTTTGTAGCTTATATAAAGCCCCATGTAATCAATTTAACAAATGAACAATCAATAAACGTTTTCTTTTACTCTCAAATTGAGTTTGATTATTTGATTTCTCGATTCTAAATTCTGTTAGTAGTGGGATGCCTTAATTAGACTCAATTAGTAGTGGGATGTTTTAATTGATTTATCTATCTCTATTCCCTCTTTTTATCTTCCCTTCAAGTTTTTTTCCTATCATATAAATCTCCGTTGTCAAATCCATCTCTCTCGCCACGCATCTAGCAACTTCGGTCTCATCTGCATGAGTGCCTCGACTTCTCGACGGCCTTGTTTTCGTCGACTGTACCTGTTCTTATCTGCATGAGTTCAGAGATCAACCAACAAACAATGGGCAAGGTAAGATCAAATTTACAATCATCTTATATACTTTTCTTATTTCATCAACTTCTTAATTACAAGTCTAGACATACTTCATCTAGTTTGTTATCTAGTCTGATCTGCTGTCTACATCTAAAGTAAGCGAGCGAATCTGCTTCTCCTTTGTGATCACTTGCCTTCTTTATTGTGTATATAACTCGTTTACCTGCGTAATCATAGATCTAATTAGCAATTTAATCTCTGATATTGATTACACAAAACATGTCAAAAAAATCACAATTGATATTATCTATTTTAACTAGTTTTCCTACCAACGGTCTTCTTGTTGGTGAAATGTCTCTTTGAGTTGTTATATCTTTTGCTTCTGCCCCGTACATGTTTCACATCAAAGTTTGTTTATTTATGTATTTTGTTCGGTTCTTTCTGTATGCTTGTGTTTGAGTGAACTCATTGATCTTGATCTCAGTATCTAAAATGCATCCATACATCATTTCTTTTGTATGCTTCAAGGATTAAAAAACTAACTGTTATAAATTGCAAGATGCATGTTTTGGTTAACTTTGCAGTTCAAAGTATCTAGAATCTCTAAACCTGTGCACATATGCTTTTAAGGTCATGTAAAAGCAGAACATGATCAATGATGTTGATTTTTAAGCAATGTCGATTTTGCATCATCTCTGTAGTGTAAAGGTATCATTTGACCCGTTGCATTTTTTTAATTTTACACGCACGGACATGCACACATGGCAAGATGCATGTGTTGAAGCCGTTGAACTGTTTTTTGGTATTTTCCTAGTTTTTGGTCATTTCCGAAATTCAAGTATTCTAGTAATTTCCTGTGATCTTGCATGTGACTCATGGTGGTTGCTAGGAGTCTCCATATGTGACGCATGGAGGTCTGCTCTTGCCTACGATCTTGTTAACAAGCTGTCCATATGTAGGAGAAAGTTGGGGGTGGGCTGAGGTGGGATTTTGAGCATGTTGTAGCGGGTTTGTTGAGTGTGTGGAGGGTTTGTTGAGTGTGTGGAGTTTGCCATAATTGTAATATGTAGTTTACTAATGAAGCTACTACTAGAAATTGAGGAAAAAGCAATTCTTAAACTTCGCCAGAAGTGGGTAATCTTGAAACTAGTTGAGATAAAGAAAATCTTTTGGATCTACCTTGAGCTAAGTAGCACAAACACTTCATAAGCGGATCCGTGTCGTGTCATACACGCACGACACTTCTATTTTGTATGTACTTTTTGGAATATGTGTCGATCCCGTATCGTGTTTGTCCGTGCAACATAGGACATGAGCAACCATATTCAATTTTTTTGTTATTTTTTTATAAGATGCATCTATTTGATTTCACTAGAATTTTGAGGTAGATTAGGTGTTATATTTTAGGTTTATCTGTTATGTTGAACTAATTACTTTGTTTTTGGAGTTTTTTTTCAATTAGGAGTTTGATTTTGATTATGATTTCATTTTCTAAAGCAGATATGTTGGGCTATATATTCCCTCAATCTAGCATTTGGTTGATGAATAATGTTTGAGCATAATTACTTTTGAGTGAAAAAAGCATGTTTTGAAAGTCTCTCTGAAATTCATCTCTCAAATGTAGTTTTATTCTTCCATTTTCGAACTGAACTTCCGTAGTCTCCATGCAGTCTTTTGTTTCTAAACAATCATGCTATTTTTGATTTTAGAGCAAATCTTGATCTAGATCCCATTCCTAGGTCACTCACAATTTCCTTAGCTAAAACCTATCAGAAAATCCATGCCATTTTTTTTTCACATTTTAGCTTACGCATATTCCATGTACTCATCCACCCACAACTTCTTCTATGGTGACTTGAATAAATAAATGGCAGTTACTATAGCTACAGTAACTAGGAAGTGAAGAAAATCTTGTTAATGAATAGAGTTTGGTATTATTTCTTTCTTGTGAAAAGGTGTGCCTCATTATCTTTTGCTTGTGAAATTCATCTCGGTCAACCCTATCTGTTTGAAAAATCCATCTTCTCATCTTCTCTCCCTCTCTTATTAATTTTGCTATTAAACATTTCCCAGTCAACTTAAGATCTTTATGCCCTTGCAGTTCATCTTGTGTTTCACATTAGCCTCCATAACATCATATAATGCATAACGGCATTGAGCCTTCTATTTTTAAGTCGTATAATCAAGTTACATCTTACTAATTATCTCGTTTTTTAAGATGATCTAAGGGTACTAGTTACCTGTAGTATTAAATGATCAACACCTCCCTTTCTCCTTGGTAATGCATGCAGCACGCTCATCAAAAGTGAATCCCACTTCCCTCTAGTGCTCTCTTGTCAATAATCCGGAGTCCAGACCAACCAGGACATCCTTCTTTGCAGCTCTTCCTTGTAATGGCATCTCCATCAAGATCTAAAACCCTACTCCAAGTTCTCTTCTCCTCTTTCTTTAATGGCATCACGTTTGAAATTTAGAATTCCACTTCTCTTTCCTATGTTGGTATTCTAAAACAGAAACCCTTTTCTTTGCTTTGGTCGCACCTCCACTAAAATTCTGAACCTGGACCAAAATGCCACATTCTGCCCAAGGTTCTAAATATTGGATATCGGGATCGTATCGGATGGAGGTTTTTCATATCAGATATCGGATATCGGGGGAGATATCGGGGATACGCGCGCAAATTGGACGTTCATATCAGACACTATATATAATGAAATATTGATAACTAAAAGTTGTGGTTTAGAGTCATAGATATCATCTACCTAATAAAAATGAAGTAATATGCTTGCAAAAACAGTAAAAAATAATTTGCATTTGCACGCAGTCGTGCAATAAATAAGTTATTTCATATCGGGCGATTTATCGGCAAATATTTCAAATATCAGCCGTTTTTTTGCTGCAAACGATATGACGAACGATTTCCTCATATCGTATCGGCAGCAGTAAAAAAAGGAGACATCGGACGATATCTCGGCCGACTCGGCCGATATTTAAAACAAGGATTCTGCCTTGCTTCCTTGACTTTGCCGTTCATCTCGTCCTACCTGAGGGTGGCCTGGAAACTGATGTGCAACCTGATATTGGGTTAGGTAGAATTCAAATTGGGCCTGTCATGGTTAGAAGATGGTGAATACTTGGCAAGACTAGTTTTCCTCTTGTGGAACCTGATACCCGACCAGTTTGTCCCACCTAGCAGGTAAGAACTGTAACAATTCTTTTTCCTATTAGTATCTATTAATCACACATTTCTCTGTTGCATATTTCTTTGCTAAATTGAAAGAAAAGCTGACAAGCATAAAATAAGATAATATGTTGAAGAAGTCGAATGAATATTAATGATGAAAGGCATCAGCAGTCTGGTTTGTTGGGCTTCTCATGTATGTCTTGCCTGTCTTGGGTTGGCCATTATCCTAATCTAGCCTGCCTGAGTTTCTCCTCTACCCTTTAAACTAATGGCATCCTTCTATGTCCTTCTCTCCAATAGCATATCTGCACATCGTCACTTGATAGCCATCTTCCCTGCATGATTTTGCCTGTTTGAAGCTGAAGAAAACAGCATCATGTATCACATGTTACTTTGTTGCATCATGTTGTTGCCGGTTTAGTCTAGTAGACAAGCTTATGTGTAGCTTGAGTCAGCACAAGGTATGGTCACAAGCCTTTTATGCAATCCATGTATCATGCAATTAATTGTGGGATCATGCCAATAGAGTTTTGGTCAGTATCTTTGAGGTTCACAAGATTTCCGTACGAGCTAGCTAAAGCTATCAAAGCACAACCAACTGTGTGTCCAAATTGAGTTGGGCTCAACCTCGAACCTGACTCGTGATGAAGTCTGTTGTTGCTGAGATAGCAAGAGTCCACAAAGTGTCCTCTATTTTAGGATTTGAAATTAGGACTAGTCAGTTAATCGTGGGTAGTTTCTCAGGGGTTAGGTCTGATTATCTACAAAGGCAATAAACCTCTCTTTCATAACTGGTTAATTGAGGGAAAAACGTCCTCTGGTCTGTGAGATGCCATCTTTCATTATTTCTTCTTTATTCTTGTGATGCTAACTTTCCTCTAATCTTTCTTTTGTTTCCACCTGATCTATCAATCCTTCCCTTCTGGTGCGACTTTGCCTGTAGAGCAGTTTCCTTTTAACTTGTTGCCTGCATTACGTGTCCTTCCCACTGAGGTCTTAATGGCAATGAATCTTGTAATCGATGACATAAAAACTGATGTGAGGGAAAACTACTGTTTGAACAGAGCTGTTTTCATAACAACTTAAAAGAAATTTTAGTTTTTTGGTAGTTAATCAGGAACAGTAGCCTTTATTTATTTTTAAATGACTAAGGCCATTAATAAAATTTGTAATATGAAAAAAATAGACTTTTTAATGTTTATATGCTTCAGATCTAAGAAAAATTCACCCATGCTCATAGAGTAAGAACCACCTTATTGATTATTTGCAAGCTTATGCTTATATTATTGTGTAACACGATAGCAAAAATTGTGCAGACTTGAAGCTGAACTTTTTTGACCCTCGCCTTTTTCATTAGTATCAGTTCTTAAATTACTCAAATTTCTTTCTAACCTGGTCCATCTAGTGTATCCTTGTATTGATTACTTCACCCTTAAAATTGATCCAAGAGAATACATTTAGTGATTTGGACTCAAGTTACCTGACCACTGACATTGTGAAATTGTTTCACTAAAACAAGTATCACCCAAAAAAATCATTTGGAAAAATCTGCATTTATTCTTTTTGCTCTTTGATTCCTGAGTATCTGAGTGGATTAAGTGAGAAATATGTCAATTCAATTTCAAATTATAGTTTATATAAAACACAAAGAATATCAAATTAAAAGCACCATTGATGCATAAAATACGCGACATGCATACACATAATACTTGAGCACACATGTGTCGCCTATGTTGCACGGACACGACAACATTGAAATGGACACGACACGCGGACACGTGATGAATTCTTAAAATATACATGACACTTGTGTTCGACACGTTTCGAACGGGGCTTTTCTTTTTTTTTGTTTCTCTTTTTATCATGGTGGAGGTTTTTTTTCCTTTTTTTTTTTTTTTTGGGGCGGGGGGGGGGGGGGGGGGGGTGCGCAGTATTTCTTTCCTTCTCTTTTTTCCTGCTGCTTTTTTGTTTCTGTTTTGATGACTATTAGTCAGATTAGCTCATCGTCTGCAATTCAGCATGGTGAACTGAGTGAAATTTTGTTGTGTAGGCTATTTGCCTTAGGTTCACAAGCTTAACAGATTTCTAACATCAACGAATATTATTATGTCAAAGATTGTGTCTGAAGATGGAAATTGTAAGTCAAGTTTAATTAATTCTTTTCTGACAATCTCTTAAATCTTTTTCTGACAATATCTTAAGACGTACACTTAATATGGTAAGCCATTATAGATTATTCTAAACAGTGGAATTAGTAATCCTTGAGAATTCCCTATGTTGGGTTGTCATTTTATGAAAGTTTCATTATTTCTATCCACAACAGTGTTTTAGCATCTCTCAGCAAACCCCTAGAGGTTTATAGTTTATTGCATCTTATACTAGATGATAACTTGTCATACTGAAACGGATATAAATAAGAAAATTGAACCTTCACATTCTTGCCCATCATTAACTTATATTTCCTTGTTTTTGTGCCCCTTAGGTTGATGCACATTCTCAAGGTCTCACACCCACAAGCTCAATCATGGCAACAAAGAACCGCTTGAAAGACCTAAGAAGGGGTCTTACATCTTCCAAAGAACTGCTCAAACTGCTCGGCCGGATTTGGGGACTTGAAGATCAACACTCATATGGCATGTCTCTTTTTTCAGCCCTTCGAGTTGAACTTGATCGAACCCGAGTTCAGGTGGATCAGCTTATCCAAGAACAAAGACCGGATCACAATGAAATCAGCTGCCTTGTGAAGCGGTTCATGGAAGAGAAGTCATCATGGAAGATCAAAGTGCAGGAAAGGATCAAGTCAGCTGTCCATTCTATCATGGAAGAGCTCGAGTCAGAGAAGAAATTAAGAAGCAGAGCAGAAAGACTGAACAAAAAGCTTGGCTTGGAGTTGGCCAACACGAGGGCCACACTGTCGAAGGCAGTTAAAGAGCTAGAGAGTGAGAGAAGGTCACGAGAGATTATTGAACAAATATGCAATGAAGTAGTGAGAGGGATTGGGGAGGACAAGGCAGAAGTAGAATACTTGAAAAGACAGTCTGCCAAGGTCCGGGAAGAACTGGAGAAGGAGAGAGAGATGCTTCACCTTGCTGATGAGTGGCGTGAGGAGAGAGTTCAAATGAAGCTCTTGGAAGCCAAGGTCCAGTTTGAGGAGAAGAACGCTGCCGTTGACCAATTGAGGAATGAGCTTGAAGCATTTCTGGAGAATAACAGGTCTAAAGAGGACAGTCGATTTGGGGATACAGGAGAAGTAGAGAATGGAGAAGGGCAACATGATGATGAAAGAGACTCGGTAGAGAGCGATTTGCACTCTATCGAGCTAAACATGGAAAGTGACAAATGCCATAGCTGGGGTTATGGCACTAAAGCTGCTGGGAACAGTGCAAAGTTACTAGATTCACTCGCGGAGGACAACCAGTGGAGATCATTCCATGACTTGGATAAAGGAAGATTCTCTGAGAGCACAAGTTTCGCAGAAGAGAAGGCTGAAAAGCTAGATCAAGATGCTGAGAGACACGTATCAATTAAAAAGCTGAGTGACTGTATGTTAGCTGGGACTAAAATTGTTCTGCCTCGTGGTTTGTCAAGTCCAACTCGGCAATGGAGCAGAAGTCAAGCTCTGCAAGAGGGTGGTGATCGCGGTTGTGAAGGATTAAAGGTCGCTGAAATAGTAAAAGCCATTAAGGAGCGTGGATCAAAGGCGAGATTGAGTAACAGCAGTGCTTCCATTCACTTATAGTTGGCGGCTTCCAATTGACAGCGAACTTCTAGTTCTTGAAAGTTCTTGTTAAATTCCGCAGTTCATCTTTCAGTGGTTTTGACTTGAAGGTGTCATCTGATGAGTATAGCTTACTTGTAAAAAACCTTTTGCGTCACAAGTTTATAGTGTATCTACCGAAAATTTATTTTTCTTTTAATTGTCTTCTCCTTCCGTTTATTCTGAATTTGTGCAGTCGCAAACTCGATGATTTTTGTATTTTGAAGAGGAACTTGGAAGAGTGATAAAGTATCTGTGAAACAGAGTTTCTGAAAAAAAATTGTTGCATTCTTATGGTATTTAATCTTTCATCATTTAAGTATTTTTGGAGTGCTTATGTTCAGTAAGCATCAAATGACGTATCTGAATTAATTTGTGCAATTTTTTTTTTTAGATAATTTGAAGCATACTTGCAGAAAACTTGAGCCAGAACTGTGACAAGGAGGATTATATAACACGGGTAGGGAACTGTACATAAGAAACTGCATTGTTGGAAAAAGAAATGAAGGGTAAAAAATGCAATTCTAAGTTTGAATTTTTTTTCCCTTAAAATAACTGTATATGACTGAAAAAATACAGTCTGTTTGAGAAAATACTAATTTTGTTCCAAAAAAATCTGCTTTATTCCATCAAAATTCTTTCCTTCAACAAAAAGCCAATGACTTCAGCGCTCTCAATCTCTGTTTTGGGAGCACCAATGGCAAAAAAGTAAATACGTCTCCACTTTTTTAGCTCCATAGAGAAAAGAAATTCTTTTCTAAGATTCTAGTCACCCCGCTGTTAGTTCTGTAAATAGTTTAAACTTCTGATAAAAGGGGTATTATGGGAATTAAATCCCCAGAGAGAAAATGAGAAAATAGCCGGAAAAAATGCCGGCTATTTTTTTTTTTTATTTTTTAAAAATTCTACATCCTATCCTTGCGTAGATAGAAAATATCAAAAGTGCAAGTATAACCGAAAAAATGCTTCTGTTTTTTTTTTTTTTTTTTTGACTCTATCTTTACAAATTTTTTATATTTGCTGATTCTCTAACTTTCTAATTCATGTAATTTTCTTGTGTGAAAAAAGAAAAGAAAGAAAAGAAAAGAAAATACTCCAAAGGCACGTTTGGATATCTAACACAAAAAAAAGCTTGATTTTGTGTTGATTTTGAAAAAAAACAATTCATGATAATTATTTAGGTAAGTGTTTGGGTAGATAATAAAAATATAAAAATTTGCTAAAGTCATGCCTTTTATTTTAAAATTTTCTATTCTGAGTATAGAAATTTGAATTTTTTCATGATTAGTAACGACAATGATTGTAAACCAAACAATATATATATATATATATATATATATATATATATATATATATATATATATATATATATATATATATATAGACTTGTACCCTTTCAAAAGGATTTGATCCGATAGACTTGTATCCTTTCAAAAGGATTTGATCCCGGATCCTTCCCACTCAAAATCAACCCTCCAACATTCGAATACAAGATCCACTCCGTTGAAGTTGATCTATACTATTTCAAGTATCTATAAACCAAAAATCAAGTGTTTTAAATACTTTTTGCCCATCCATCAAGCGACGCAAAATGGACGGCCGAAAGTAGTGAGTTGGTTAGATCTATATCTTTAGACATACAAATTCTCGATCCGGCCATTTCATTATGATCTAAACATTTAAAAACCCCTATAAACTAATTTTTGTTAGATTTCAAATGTTCTACACCGTTAAACTAACCAACTCACTATTTAGGCCGTCCGTTTTCCCCCTACTTGATGGATGGGCAAAAAGTATTTAAAACACTTGATTTTTGGTTTATAGATACTTGAAATAGTATAGATCAACTTCAACGGAGTGGATCTTGTATTCGAATGTTGGAGGGTTGAATTTGAGTGGGAAGGATCCGGGATCAAATCCTTTTGAAAGGATACAAGTCTATCTCTCTCTCTCTCTCTCTCTATATATATATATATATATATATATATATATATATATATATATATATATATATATGGGGTTACTGTACCTCAGCCGCCAGCTGAGAGAGTTTCTCAGCCGGCATGACGTGGCTTCATATTAGCCGCAGAGAAGTCAAAAATTTAGGCGGTAAAAGGAGACCCTCAATCACTTTTCATTGCCCAATGACTGAAATACTCTCAGTTTCACTTTTAACCTGCTACAACTGTTCCTCCACTAAAAAAATTACAGATCGAAAATTGTTGAGCTTTTTCAAACAAAAAAATTACAGATCTTGATAACTTAATTTTAGAAAAATAATTTATTTCAAAAGAATGCAACCCTTGGTCATAGTATTTTTTTATTAAGTAATCTAAATAGGATACTGCGATCATGGTCGCAGTATCTTATGTAACAACAGTCTGCGACCTTGGTCATAGTATTTTTTTTATTAAGTAATCTAAATAGGATACTGCGATCATGGTCGCAGTCTTATGTAACAGCAGGTAGCAGTCTTATGTAACAGCAGTCTGCAACCTTGGTCATAGTATTTTTTTTTATTAAGTAATCTAAATAGGATATTGCGACCATGGTCGCAGTCTTATATAACAGCAGTCTGCGACTGTAATACCCCGTTCCTGGAATACGTACTTAGTTACGTATTCAGATTTTCGATCGTATTTTTTTCGATTTGTTTCCCGTATTTATTCTGTATCATGAATTCCTTACACGATTAGTTTATATTGGATTTGGATTCGTGGACTCGGATTCAGCCCTAGTCTGAGCCGAGGGCCCGATCATAGCATATTCTTCGACTTGGTATTTCTGACGTGTAGAATTGACCGATTTCAATTTTAAATATTGTTTTTCAATATATTAGATTTTCTGTGATTTTCTGGATTTTTCTGGAATTAAATTGAATTTCTTCAAAACCGGTGTCGGCCAGTACCGCTGACCGATTCCCGAATTTTTAGTTCTCAAACAGTTTAGAATTTCATGATGGTTCTTTAGACTTTATTTCTTCGAATCATATTTTCTGTCTATATTCTTTTTCTGAGAATTTTATGATTTTATGGAAATTCTTTCGGAGTCGGTAAATCACTGATTCCGGGATTTTTAATTTTAAAACTATAAAGTATTTCTTCGAACAGATTTCACTATTGGTCTTTATATATTATTCTTGATTTTTGGTAAAATTTCCAGATCATTCCGAGATACTTGAATTTCGGGCTTTTTTCCAATTTTTGCAATTCCTATTTCCACCTAAATTGCCACCTCATTTCCCACTCACCCTTCACCTAACCCCACTCATTCTCTCTCCTTCCCATAGCCGGCCAAGTGGCCACCCTAGGGACACCTCACCCCTCCCTTTCACACAAAGCCCCCTTGCATTTATCCTATTTCCATCTCCTTCACAAAATCCCCATCATATTTATACTTTCCTAATTGCTAATTTCTCTTTTCTTCCTCCACTTCATCAAGAGAAGAACTCTCTCACAAAATCCTCTCATCTCCTCCACCAAAACCCTAGCTTCAAGGATCCATCTCAAGACTTCAAGAACCCATCTAGGACTTCATCTTCAGCCACCACTCCCAAAGCAACACCAAGATCAACTTCCTCATCTCAAGCTTCAACAACTAGTTGTGGATTTAAACCATCATCTCCACCTTGGATCAAGCTCCAAATTGAACCCATCCAAGTGAGTACCTTACTCACCAAGACCTAGATAGCTCTCTATTTTCTTGTGATGTGAATTCTTGAACACTTGCACCATAAAAATCCCATTTTTAGGTTATCAAACTAAAGATCCAACCTTTCCATGTAAATATCTCTACTCACCAAGGTTAGTCCATCCCTTGTGTACTTGTGTTGGTAGATCAGGCCCCCTAATGTCATAAAAATCCCATCTTTAGACTATTAGAGACAACCCCATAAAAATCTGATTTTTAATTTAACAACAGCAGATTTCAGAGGATCGGTCGACCGACAGTCGACCGATCACTCGACCGATGTGCACAACGTGCACAGTTTTGAGCTGGCGGTCGACCGGCAGTCGACCGATGACTCGACCGACTTAGGAATTAGGTGTGGACCAGTCGACTGGCAGTCGACCGGCCAAAACCTGGAGCTCACGGCATCTGACCGGTCGACCGGCAGTCGACCGGGAGTCGACCGTTAGTTATGTCCCCAGTCGACCGGCAGTCGACCGGAGGTCGACCGACAGTCTGATTCTGGGCCAGAATTTCTGACTCTTTCCATTTCTAATTTCGATATTACCCTGGCACATGTATGGTATGTTAGTCTTGTTTATGCTTCATATTTGTACCGCTTGACATGTTACATGATGGATCTTACACTTGGTTCATGTGAATGTACCTTGTACTTAATAACCTATTACTTGTAGTACATTACCTCTAGTCACCTCATCTTGTCATGCAATTGCTTGTTCCATTCTTGTACTTGTACCTTGCCGTGTTATTATTGTTTCCTTATTCTATAGCATGCGTGGCAGACCCTCCGAGGTCGTTGAACCCTAGGATGCATCTATGTTCCACTTGTCTTACCTTATCACAGCTTTGTCAATTATCTATTTTCCTTTTAACACATGTATATCACACGACACCTAATATGTAATCACTTGACCCACTGACATGCCACCACCTTGTTAGACCCTATTGTTATGTCATGGTTGACCCGGCCATTTATATATTTATTGTTACGTTTTATTGTTTGTTATATATCACCACTTTGTCACGCTATCTCCTAAACCAAGCATGATACACCTGACTTCATGATTATCTTGTTTACGGGAACCCTGCCTTGTTTTATGGAACTAAGTGCCACACCATACTCGGTGGGGGCCACCTCTAGAATCCACTCCCTCAGAACAAAGTGCCACATGGAACAAAGTGCCACACCACACGGTGGGGGCCACCTCTTGAATCCATGGGGGCCACCTCTTGAATCTGTAGGGCTATTACTGTTATGTTCATTTTCCCGTAAACTGATAATCCTTAATAAGCTACAACTTGTATGGGGTATGGGTGGAAGTGATGGATGCCGGAATGATACCTTGCTTATAGTAGGTGGGCGGAATATGGAGATTACTGTTAGTGGGACTTTGGGCCCACACTATATGACTGTTAGGGGGACTTTGGGCCTCCAAACCGGTTCCAGGTGTATGGAAACTACTATAAGAAGTGATATCAGTTCTCCATCTACTTCCGATAACGACCCTCGACTTTCTTATATATGGATGTATGTGAGTTGGGATCGATACCGAGACACATACCTAGATATATGGGTTAGACGAGTAATAATAATAATTGATGTCAGTTATGATTCCCGATATAGTTACTGTTATGTGTACCTGTTATGTTATGACTCCCGTTCTACTTGCCGTGATTCCAGTGATGATTCCGGTTATTGGCTTATGTCTTTCTCGTTATGATTATCACATGATTTGCAACTTTGATTCTAGATGCTTGGATTACTGTGGCATGAGATAGAGGTATATAGATGAGGGTTTCCTTGTTTGGATTATTCCTTCGATGTACTAGTCTCATGGGACAGTGACTTAAGCGTATATAATCACTTTTACTTATAATCAGTTTTACCCGTATTTCCTGTTCTATGATTCTGTTATATCTGCTCTTATATACTATTCTTGCGTTCTGACACTATTCATGTCTCTTAGCCACTTGGCAGTAGTTCATTTATTGTTATATGTCTTGACCCCTTGGATTTGCACATTCAGATTCCGAAGCTGGATCGAAGTGGAGTTGTCCATCGTAGATCGAGCCATCCTTAGCGGGCAGGCATCCCAGCTCCAGTTCCTTGTGCCTGACCTCTTTTGACTCACGGGATCTCCATCCTACTCGTGAGCTCTTTTGTACTTTTGCTGTACATCTTACTTTTGGGACTTGGTTGTGATAACTGATACATGTAAAATGAAATGTTTATCATATACTGTGATGACTTTGTATTGTACCTTTATGTTGGCATATATGTGTGTATACCACGCTTTGTGTTGCACTCTGATCATTTCTTGTTGTACCTTTGCTTAGCGTATATGTGTGGGTGCATTTTCGGACCTACGCATATACGTCGCAGTGACGTCCCCGTATCCGTGGAATCGGGGCGTTACAGGTTGGTATCAGAGCTTAGGCTCTTACCCCTATAGTACAGACAAGCTGCAAATTCCTGTAATTTGCTAATGCCAACTACAACGTACAAAGTTATCTAGTCCTTCTTGATTCTACATTTGGTCCTTCTTGATTCTTTCCTTCATATCCTGAAGTCCTTCCATTCCATGTTCCAGCTCCTTCCGGTCTATCCATACCTCGTATCGATGGAGAGGAGATCGGGTCGCAGCAACTCCAGATCAGCATCGAATGGAGCAGCGGGAGAGAATGTGGATATATTGAGAGTTATCCAGATGATGATGGAGAACCAGCAGCAGCAGACCGAGCTTCTCCGGCAAGAGATAGCAGCACCTAAGGGACAGAGGCCGGGGAACATATCAGACTTCAGGAGGCTGCAGCCAGCCATATTCACGGGTGGAGAGAAACCCTTGGAGGCCGAGCAATGGCTGACGGACACATCGGACTTGTTGAATGCAGCCCGTGTCCCAGAGGAAAACCAAGTGGAAGTTGCCAAGATCCAGTTAAAAGATATAGCCAGGACTTGGTGGCTAGCTGACTGATTTTTCCTGCACACAAAATTAGAATATTAGATTAAGAATAGATCGTGCGAGAAATCAGTTCTAATCCGCGGTAGCAGGGCTATGCGGGTCGTGATCCTCAAGGAGGGACTGCGATAGAAGCGTTAAGCAAGTTTCTCTAAAAATTTATCTTTTTTAGTTAATTTGTTAGTCACGATGGTATTTACAAAGAAAAGTGGTATTTACAATGAGTTGTGGGAAAGAATATTGGAGAGGTGTGGATTTGATCTACAAAAAAGAAAAGAAAAGAAAAGAATAGAAAACTAACCTTGGTTGGAGAAAATATGCGAAACCTAACACTTTCTACCTTATTTCGGAGGCGTTGAACGTATAAACCTTGGGATCGAACTCAGTCCGTTGTCGCATTAGGTCATCAAGCCTTGGGCAAGCATGAGTTGATACGCCTCGAGGAGGAGAACATCGCCATGGAATATCGTTGGAACCTACTAATCTTCGGTATACTTGTGGTTCGGTAAACGCTCGCGTGCTCGTCAAAGATCAACAAAAAGAAACACAGTAGAAAAGAAAGAGAAAACAAAGAAAAGCAACGACATAAGAACAAAATAAAAATTACCTTTTTATTGATTACAATGGAAGAGAAGAGAATCATCTGTCGGTGTCACCCTCAACAAAGCCATCTCCCTCACTTACATAAAAATTACAAAAAGAAAAGAAAACCTAGAAGAAACCCTAAAAATCTGAACTTTGGCCCTTTGCTGGACGCTGGACACTCTGTACGTTGCACTGCAGGGGATATTTATAGGTGCAGAAGGCCGAGGAGTCCTGGATGAACTTGCCCACGAAATCTGGTACTCTGAATCATCCATTGTGCCGCGGAAACGCCGCGGAAACGCGGCACTTTAGTGGCTTCTGGCCGCGCGCTTTGGCGCGTGGCCTCTCCTGGTCCGTCCATCTGGGATTTTCCTTCTGGAAATTGAATCCTGGCTCTTAATCTTTGGATTTGGATATAACTTGGGAATCAAGTTACCTAGATCCCAAATCTTTTCCACGAATTTTCCTTCTCTTCTTTTAGCTTTTATCCTATCCTGCAAGTGTTTAGGGTTGAATAGAAGTCTATCCTTCCCTCTTCTTTGTATTTGCAACTTTGGCCCTTGTATTTGCATTTTGACTCTTTGTATTTGCGCTTTTTCACCTGGGCTTCAAACATGGGCTTGGATCTGGGCTTTTGGGCTCTTTAAGCTTTATTTATTGCTAAAATAACAATTCGAGGCCTGCACACAATAAATTACAAATTATTAATAAATGTGCAGAATTAAATGAATAAATATGAAAATGTGATGGTAAATATGATGATAAAAATGCATTTTTGACTACCAATCACACCCCCACACTTATCTTTTTGCTCGTCCTCGAGTAAAAACAAAGAAAAGAAAAAGTTAATCTAACCTAACTCACTTTCGTAGGAATCACGATTGCACTTAGCACGTGCAACAAGCCGTTAAACCTCTAGGTTACCCTAGAGGACGAGTGTTGTCTCGTGAGGGTTTTCAGCGGATTACACCCACAAAATCCATAAAAAGGAAAATATTAGAATTATTATTGAAGAGACTAAGTAGTCTATAAGTTTTAGGATTATCATTTTTATTCATTCTTCAAACCCAGTCTTTGTAAAGTCAATTGTTATTCATTTTAGGTAAGGATTAAAATTGAATTTCTAATATAGTCTTTTTCGTTACCAAAAGTCATACGCACCCTTGTGAATCTAGGAATTCCTTAACTTGGACTCTCATGCCTCATTATTATTTTATAACATCATCTAATTTTCTTTCGTGTAAGTATCAAGGCTTCTTGAGGCCCTCATACCTAACTAATTGACTATTAGATGTGTTAATATATATATATATATTTTTTTGCATGTATAGCTCATCTAATTTTCTTTCGTGTAAGTATCAAGGCTTCTTGAGGCCCTCATACCTAACTAATTGATTATTAGATGTGTTAATACATATATTATATTTCTTAGTCTTCTTAGGCTTTCTAATCCACCCATGTAACGAACTTAAAGTCGATGACTCCCAAACCGGTTGGCTTTAGGGCACCAGGTGAGAAAAACACCCCGCGGACTCAAATTCGAGTGAACTAGGCCCCAAAACTAAGGACTTTATTTTATTTACTCACCTTTAGGCATGAATACTTATGCTTCTTGAGGCACATATATCAGCTTAATTGGTGATTTTTTTTTCTTCTTTTTTTTTTTTTTTTTTTTTATGAGGCACAAGGTCTTTGTCTTAGAATCCTAGATATGCATTTGGTATGCACATTTCATTAAGGTAAAAATCAAGACTAATTATTTATTCAATTTCTCCTCCTATACCGAAAATTTAAACAATTTATTTATTTTGACCAAGTTTTTAGAAATCCTAATCATGATTTTCCTAATCCTTAAAACTAACTTAAATTTCTTTCAAAAAATAAGTCAAAATATTTCCTTTTTATAACATTTTTTTTTTTAAAATTTTTTTTTAGCAATTTTTTTTTTTTTTTTTTTTTAGTTTCTACCTATGTTAGTATGTTAGTAAAGCCCACCCCCACACTTATCTCATGCATTGTCCTCAATGTATGAATGTATGCATATATGCATGAAATAAAAGAAAGGAAGGCGGAAGTTACCTTAGGGTGGTGGTTCCGGAGGTGGTCTAATTGGTCCACGAAATACAGCCCAAACAAGATAACGTGGTAGTTCACGGGACCTACCTTTATTGACCTCTTTTTTATTTACATATTTACAGTCCCTAGAATGAATAGGATCATGGAAGATCCTCTCGTGAAACTTACTCCCTTTACATGACCAGTCCTGGAAAATCATCACAGAGTCATGGTCTATACCTATGTCCAATAAAAGAATGTGACTTGGTAAAATGGTTGACTTGGACTCAAGAATAATAGGTTCAGGATCTAATACCGACTCAGGAAAGAAACTCAAATCAAGTAAAGGTTCAGCAGTCGGGCTAGGATCAAGAAGTGGGTCCAAGTCGAGAAATTGAAACTCAAGTCTACAATCATTTTCCCACAATGGAATGTGACTCAATGTTGGTGATTCAAGTTCAGGAATGATAGGTGTGGGAATCAAAACTGACTCTAACATATTACCTAAGTCGGGTAACAAAACAGGAGTCAATAATGATTCGGAAATTTGAACTTGATCATAGATTTGGGAATCTAGGTCACATATCTCATTAGTTTCAATCTCATGAAAATGGGAACTTGCCAATTTTTCCATGGGACTTTCAAAATTGCACAATTGGTCAAGTTCAATATGATCATCAAAAATGGGTGATTCAATTTCATGATCTATGGGTATGGGAATAAATGTTGGCTCAGAAAGTTGGTCCAAATTGGGTAAGGAAACCGGAGTCAACATAGATTCGAAGATGGAAACTGAATCGCAAAGTTGGGGATCGGGTTCACATTCACAATCTAATTCAATCTCATTGAAATTAAAACTAGCCAACTTGTCCAAGGATTGGGGTTGAGCAAGTTCATATTGATGTGATGAAATTGAATTTTGATCAAGGTCTTCTAGACAGAATGATTCTTGGTTCCTATCAACTTGGTTGGTTCGCTCAAGAATGTTTGAAAGTCTAGAAATTTGATCATTCATTATATCTTGCAACCGATCCACTTTTTCTTCTAACCCATCAAATAGATCAATGGTGGACTGAAACCTTGGTGATGTGGGAGAAGACGTATATGAAGATACTGGTTGAACAGGTGGTTGACCATATGGCTCAGGGGTATTGAATCCCCATTGACTCTGTGAAGAGTAGTGATGATTATTCCAATCTTGTTCATAGTATTGGGACTGGGGCATGTAATGATTCGGATAAGACCAATCTGGCACACTAGGTTGGTCAAAGTTATGATATGCCGGGTTGGTAATATCCGAATAAGAGGTTGGTGTGTAATATGGATCCTCATTAAAATTGAAAAAATTGTTGTTATAGGCCATATCACACAATCACAAACAAAACAAAAAGAAAACAAACAAAGAAGAAAAATTTCTAACCTAAGTTAGGGTAGACCTAGACCTAGACGACTCCTAACTGATTAGACTGTCCACGGGAGGTAGGGTGCAGACTTTGACCACAAGTTAATCAGCCAGGTCAGGGCAAGAGTGGTGGGAGGTTTTCCGTCAAAGACGTTCCTTAATTAAATAACCACCACACTTCGGGCTTTCGGCCCTCAATCCCCTTCCTAGACACTGATTTGGCAAGAGTCAACTTCCAACACTGTTCTCCCTTAGGATAATCTCCTATTGAGTCCGAGATGTCCCTAGGGCCAACGTCTACTAATTTTTAAGTTAGGCTTGGGTTAGTGAGTGCTTGGGATATGATTTTTGGGCTAAGGAAGGGTGATGAAATCCCCACCTTATCTTGTTAATGGGTTATGCCCTTAAGATGAATTAGTGCAAGTGTACAAGATAAATAGATAAGATTCACTCAAAGCAGATAATCAACCAAGAGATGAATCCTATTCTACATGCAATGCGTACGTACCTTGCGTCTCCAGCACTCTTCAACAGTAAATAAAAATAATTGAAAAGACACGTGCCTAATATGCAAACGTCTAATCAATTTTTTCTTTAACAACAAATAATTTACTGTTGAATTAATTAGCAGTATACAGGTTTATCACAGAACAAAACAGAATATATCAATAAGCAGTCTTTTAATTTACAGAGACCTGCAAAAAAATTCAGTGAGTAATTCACTGCAATTGCCGTGGATCCGCGGCTCTGGCCGCGTTTCCGCGGCAAAGTTGCAGGTCCTTGTGCTCTGCCTTCGAGGGCAGAGGCACAGGATAGCTATATGTCCACTGCTGCGATAAGTTTCTGTTTCCTGTTCTCCAAACCTGCAAACAGAAAAGAATAAAGAATTAGTTAAAAATTAAATTTTTTATTTTAGAGATAACTTACCGTCCCTCCCCGGCAACGGCGCCAATTTATTGACTGATTTTTCCTGCACACAAAATTAGAATATTAGATTAAGAATAGATCGTGCGAGAAATCAGTTCTAATCCGCGGTAGCAGGGCTATGCGGGTCGTGATCCTCAAGGAGGGACTGCGATAGAAGCGTTAAGCAAGTTTCTCTAAAAATTTATCTTTTTTAGTTAATTTGTTAGTCACGATGGTATTTACAAAGAAAAGTGGTATTTACAATGAGTTGTGGGAAAGAATATTGGAGAGGTGTGGATTTGATCTACAAAAAAGAAAAGAAAAGAAAAGAATAGAAAACTAACCTTGGTTGGAGAAAATATGCGAAACCTAACACTTTCTACCTTATTTCGGAGGCGTTGAACGTATAAACCTTGGGATCGAACTCAGTCCGTTGTCGCATTAGGTCATCAAGCCTTGGGCAAGCATGAGTTGATACGCCTCGAGGAGGAGAACATCGCCATGGAATATCGTTGGAACCTACTAATCTTCGGTATACTTGTGGTTCGGTAAACGCTCGCGTGCTCGTCAAAGATCAACAAAAAGAAACACAGTAGAAAAGAAAGAGAAAACAAAGAAAAGCAACGACATAAGAACAAAATAAAAATTACCTTTTTATTGATTACAATGGAAGAGAAGAGAATCATCTGTCGGTGTCACCCTCAACAAAGCCATCTCCCTCACTTACATAAAAATTACAAAAAGAAAAGAAAACCTAGAAGAAACCCTAAAAATCTGAACTTTGGCCCTTTGCTGGACGCTGGACACTCTGTACGTTGCACTGCAGGGGATATTTATAGGTGCAGAAGGCCGAGGAGTCCTGGATGAACTTGCCCACGAAATCTGGTACTCTGAATCATCCATTGTGCCGCGGAAACGCCGCGGAAACGCGGCACTTTAGTGGCTTCTGGCCGCGCGCTTTGGCGCGTGGCCTCTCCTGGTCCGTCCATCTGGGATTTTCCTTCTGGAAATTGAATCCTGGCTCTTAATCTTTGGATTTGGATATAACTTGGGAATCAAGTTACCTAGATCCCAAATCTTTTCCACGAATTTTCCTTCTCTTCTTTTAGCTTTTATCCTATCCTGCAAGTGTTTAGGGTTGAATAGAAGTCTATCCTTCCCTCTTCTTTGTATTTGCAACTTTGGCCCTTGTATTTGCATTTTGACTCTTTGTATTTGCGCTTTTTCACCTGGGCTTCAAACATGGGCTTGGATCTGGGCTTTTGGGCTCTTTAAGCTTTATTTATTGCTAAAATAACAATTCGAGGCCTGCACACAATAAATTACAAATTATTAATAAATGTGCAGAATTAAATGAATAAATATGAAAATGTGATGGTAAATATGATGATAAAAATGCATTTTTGACTACCAATCACTAGCAGAAGAGGCCAGATTGGAGAAGCCTGTCACTTGGGACACATTCTCCAAGAGTTTCTACAGCAGATTCTTCCCTGTCACTGCTCAGAAGGACATGGAGGAGCAGTTCATCAGACTTCGGCAAGGGAACAAGTCCGTGGATGAGTATGCCGCGGAATTTCTTCGACTCAGCGCTTTGCTCCCTACATGGTAACGGATGAGGAGAAGCGGGCAAGCAGATTCCAGCAGGGATTACAGATGGACCTACAAGTATTCTTGATGCCCCATCAGCTGAAGACATATTCGGAAGTCCTTACCATCGCTCGAGAAGTAGAGCGTGGACTGGAGAAGAAGAGATTGAGCCAGATGAGGAACCAGGCCAAGAAGAGGCCTCTTGAGTTGATGGATGAGGAGGATGCAGATAGGGCAACCCAGGGCCTGATGATGAAGAGACCATTCCAGACCCCTCTTCCTCAGATCACATGCAATTTCTGCCACAGGCCCGGACATTACAGGAGAGATTGTCGGGTAGCCAATGGATTATGTTTGGCATGTGGGGCAAGAGGTCATGCACTAAGGGATTGCCGGTACAGGAAGTTTGAGCATACGGCACCAGTCAGACCAGCTCTTCCAGCTCCAGCGCATCCGGCCCCAGCACTTCCAGCACCGCCATTGAGGAGAAACCCAGAGCCCGTTGACCGGAGAGCTCCATTTCCACCCCAACGGTATGATCATCAGTATAGGGGAATGAGACCAAGGGCAGATCAGAGGAGAGGTCAAGTTCACATCATGGCAGCAGAGACCTCAGGCGATGCAGCAGAGTGGGAAGACCAGTATCCAGATCAGGAGCCTTAGAATATCATGGTAACCACTACCCCATTTCTTGTATTTGAGTTGATTTTCATTCTAAGTATTTTTCCTTGTCATTCTTTCCTTGATCATCCTAGTTCTTCCTGTGTTTATCTTATCCCTGTTTTAGTTTTATGATGCCTTTATTCGTGCCTTCGTCCTCCTTGTATTCAATTTGCCTCCTTAACGAAATTGCGAGGACGCAATTTTTTGTAAGGTGGGTAGATTGTAATACCCCGTTCCTGGAATACGTACTTAGTTACGTATTCAGATTTTCGATCGTCTTTTTTCGATTTGTTTCCCGTATTTATTCTGTATCATGAATTCCTTACACGATTAGTTTATATTGGATTTGGATTCGTGGACTCGGATTCAGCCCTAGTCTGAGCCGAGGGCCCGATCATAGCATATTCTTCGACTTGGTATTTCTGACGTGTAGAATTGACCGATTTCAATTTTAAATATTGTTTTTCAATATATTAGATTTTCTGTGATTTTCTGGATTTTTCTGGAATTAAATTGAATTTCTTCAAAACGGTGTCGGCCAGTACCGCTGACCGATTCCCGAATTTTTAGTTCTCAAACAGTTTAGAATTTCATGATGGTTCTTTAGACTTTATTTCTTGGAATCATATTTTCTGTCTATATTCTTTTTCTGAGAATTTTATGATTTTATGGAAATTCTTTCGGAGTCGGTAAATCACTGATTCCGGGATTTTTAATTTTAAAACTATAAAGTATTTCTTCAAACAGATTTCACTATTGGTCTTTATATATTATTCTTGATTTTTGATAAAATTTTCAGATCATTCCGAGATACTTGAATTTCGGGCTTTTTTCCAATTTTTGCAATTCCTATTTCCACCTAAATTGCCACCTCATTTCCCACTCACCCTTCACCTAACCCCACTCATTCTCTCTCCTTCCCATAGCCGGCCAAGTGGCCACCCTAGGGACACCTCACCCTCCCCTTTCACACAAAGCCCCCTTGCATTTATCCTATTTCCATCTCCTTCACAAAATCCCCATCATATTTATACTTTCCTAATTGCTAATTTCTCTTTTCTTCCTCCACTTCATCAAGAGAAGAACTCTCTCACAAAATCCTCTCATCTCCTCCACCAAAACCCTAGCTTCAAGGATCCATCTCAAGACTTCAAGAACCCATCTAGGACTTCATCTTCAGCCACCACTCCCAAAGCAACACCAAGATCAACTTCCTCATCTCAAGCTTCAACAACTAGTTGTGGATTTAAACCATCATCTCCACCTTGGATCAAGCTCCAAATTGAACCCATCCAAGTGAGTACCTACTCACCAAGACCTAGATAGCTCTCTATTTTCTTGTGATGTGAATTCTTGAACACTTGCACCATAAAAATCCCATTTTAGGTTATCAAACTAAAGATCCAACCTTTCCATGTAAATATCTCTACTCACCAAGGCTAGTCCATCCCTTGTGTACTTGTGTTGGTAGATCAGGCCCCCTAATGTCATAAAAATCCCATCTTTAGACTATTAGAGACAACCCCATAAAAATCTGATTTTAATTTAACAACAGCAGATTTCAGAGGATCGGTCGACCGACAGTCGACCGATCACTCGACCGATGTGCACAACGTGCACAGTTTTGAGCTGGCGGTCGACCGGCAGTCGACCGATGACTCGACCGACTTAGGAATTAGGTGTGGACCAGTCGACCGGCAGTCGACCGGCCAAAACCTGGAGCTCACGGCATCTGACCGGTCGACCGGCAGTCGACCGGGAGTCGACCGTTAGTTATGTCCCCAGTCGACCGGCAGTCGACGGAGGTCGACCGACAGTCTGATTCTGGGCCAGAATTTCTGACTCTTTCCATTTCTAATTTCGATATTACCCTGGCACATGTATGGTATGTTAGTCTTGTTTATGCTTCATATTTGTACCGCTTGACATGTTACATGATGGATCTTACACTTGGTTCATGTGAATGTACCTTGTACTTAATAACCTATTACTTGTAGTACATTACCTCTAGTCACCTCATCTTGTCATGCAATTGCTTGTTCCATTCTTGTACTTGTACCTTGCCGTGTTATTTTTGTTTCCTTATTCTATAGCATGCGTGGCAGACCCTCCGAGGTCGTTGAACCCTAGGATGCATCTATGTTCCACTTGTCTTACCTTATCACAGCTTTGTCAATTATCTATTTTCCTTTTAACACATGTATATCACACGACACCTAATATGTAATCACTTGACCCACTGACATGCCACCACCTTGTTAGACCCTATTGTTATGTCATGGTTGACCCGGCCATTTATATATTATTGTTACGTTTTATTGTTTGTTATATATCACCACTTTGTCACGCTATCTCCTAAACCAAGCATGATACACCTGACTTCATGATTATCTTGTTTACGGGAACCCTGCCTTGTTTTATGGAACTAAGTGCCACACCATACTCGGTGGGGGCCACCTCTAGAATCCACTCCCTCAGAACAAAGTGCCACATGGAACAAAGTGCCACACCACACGGTGGGGGCCACCTCTTGAATCCATGGGGGCCACCTCTTGAATCTGTAGGGCTATTACTGTTATGTTCATTTTCCCGTAAACTGATAATCCTTAATAAGCTACAACTTGTATGGGGTATGGGTGGAAGTGATGGATGCCGGAATGATACCTTGCTTATAGTAGGTGGGCGGAATATGGAGATTACTGTTAGTGGGACTTTGGGCCCACACTATATGACTGTTAGGGGGACTTTGGGCCTCCAAACCGGTTCCAGGTGTATGGAAACTACTATAAGAAGTGATATCAGTTCTCCATCTACTTCCGATAACGACCCTCGACTTTCTTATATATGGATGTATGTGAGTTGGGATCGATACCGAGACACATACCTAGATATATGGGTTAGACGAGTAATAATAATAATTGATGTCAGTTATGATTCCCGATATAGTTACTGTTATGTGTACCTGTTATGTTATGACTCCCGTTCTACTTGCCGTGATTCCAGTGATGATTCCGGTTATTGGCTTATGTCTTTCTCGTTATGATTATCACATGATTTGCAACTTTGATTCTAGATGCTTGGATTACTGTGGCATGAGATAGAGGTATATAGATGAGGGTTTCCTTGTTTGGATTATTCCTTCGATGTACTAGTCTCATGGGACAGTGACTTAAGCGTATATAATCACTTTTACTTATAATCAGTTTTACCCGTATTTCCTGTTCTATGATTCTGTTATATCTGCTCTTATATACTATTCTTGCGTTCTGACACTATTCATGTCTCTTAGCCACTTGGCAGTAGTTCATTTATTGTTATATGTCTTGACCCCTGGATTTGCACATTCAGATTCCGAAGCTGGATCGAAGTGGAGTTGTCCATCGTAGATCGAGCCATCCTTAGCGGGCAGGCATCCCAGCTCCAGTTCCTTGTGCCTGACCTCTTTTGACTCACGGGATCTCCATCCTACTCGTGAGCTCTTTTGTACTTTTGCTGTACATCTTACTTTTGGGACTTGGTTGTGATAACTGATACATGTAAAATGAAATGTTTATCATATACTGTGATGACTTTGTATTGTACCTTTATGTTGGCATATATGTGTGTATACCACGCTTTGTGTTGCACTCTGATCATTTCTTGTTGTACCTTTGCTTAGCGTATATGTGTGGGTGCATTTTCGGACCTACGCATATACGTCGCAGTGACGTCCCCGTATCCGTGGAATCGGGGCGTTACAGCGACCTTGGTCATAGTATTTTTTTATTAAGTAATCTAAATAGGATACTGCGACAATGGTCGCATTCTTATGAAACAAGAGTCTTATATAATAAGAGTCGCAGTCAATGGAAGAAGTGACAATAATCTCGTAAGTTAATTAATTAAGATGATTAGAAAATTGCGACTTCAGTCGCACTCTTATGTAACAACAGTCTCTTTGAGAATGTTTTGTTTGATAACAATGCGACCTTGGTTATAGTATTTTTATTAAGTAATCTAAATAGGATACTGCGACCATGGTCGCATTCTTATGAAACAAGAGACATAGTCAATTGAAGCAGTGAAAATTGTCTCGAAAGTTAAGTAATTAAGATGATTAGAAGACTGCAACTGAAGACTGCGACATTGGTCGCAGTCTTATATAATAGCAGTCTTTTTGAACTTATTTTTCATTTTTGTGACCAAGGTCGCAGTCTTTTTATAATAAATTTTAATTGCACTGCGACTTTGGTCGATGTCTTGTAAAACAAATCGTTTGAAGATGAAATTTCATACTGCGACTATGATCACAAAATTTAATTTTATCTGACAATTTATTATTATGATAAAATAAAAATCTTCTACATTTAAGAAATTGCGGGGGGAAATTGATAAATAAAAACCTCTTGATCAGCATGATCTCAACCCTTCAATACTTTAAAAATTCTGAGAGAAAGTTGAACCAGATGATATATGATCCATATTTAGATCGGGAGATAGAGATTGCTTACGACTGCGACCAGAATTGGCAGGGGAAGTGGACTGCTCCGACGTCGACATTAAATAAAAAGGAGAAAAACCTGATCCGGAAATCGCTATTTTCAGAAACAACTTTATGGTAGGAAAATGAAACCCTAAATCTGACAAAGAGCGGTAAAAGAAATAGGGAATAATAATAATAAACAATTACGGGACAAGTACCTTTTGCCGATGGGCATTTAGTAATTTAACTTATTCCAATAAGCGGGCCGCAACTTAGTGGTGTGGCTAATATTGTGCCACGTCAACGCAGGCTGAGAGAGACTCTCAGCCGGCGACTGATATACATTTCTCTCTCTCTCTCTCTCTCTATATATATATATATATATATATATATATAATATATATATATATATATATATATATATGAGAAAAATGTATATCAGCCGACGGCTGAGAGACCCTCTCAGCCTGCGGTGACGTGACACATTATTAGCCACACTAGAAAGGACGCTCCACCTATTGAAACAGTTGAAATTACTAAATGCTCCTGCGGTAAAAGATAGTGAATCTGTATAGTTTATTATTTTTTTATATTTCTGACGTTAGTCAATATTGTCACAATTATCTTTTATAACTGCGGCCAAACTGCGACCAACTTCATCAAATCACGAAACTAATTTGAATGCTTCTTTATTAATTTTTTTGTTTACGCAGATATTATATATTTTAGGAATGCGCCTAAGCTCGTAGTGTTGGCCCAAAGGCCTATCACCCTAGTTTTGATGATGATCAACTCATGAAGTTATGATTACTAATGATCTTGTGTTTAATTAGTGATAGATTCCTTATCAAGATCTTAGTAGGTGTGGAGCTTCAACAAAGGATTTAAAGTCAAGTTGGAAGCTAGCACCGGTTGATTCACGAGCCTATGCATCAAGATCACATCTAGAGATGAGCTCGGTGGATTGCATGTGGACCAAGTCAAGAAGATGAGAAGACTTCAAGTGAAGACTTCAAGAAGATGAAGACTTGAGTCTAGGTTTGTTTTTATAAGATTTATTTTAGATAAAATGTAAAGGATAGAATAGTTGGTGGATTGCTCAAGTCTATATCACACACACACTCTTGATAGAATGATTTTCATAAAAGATTTTCCTAGTTAAGAAAAGATTTTTATTTGTGATAAAATACAATTTGGTTTTTGGTATTCATGTATACATATCTTAAACCAAAACAAGTTTAGTGCTTTATGTCAAAAACTAGATATTTCATCTTGATTGTGTGGTGGATCATATCCATACACACTTTGCTTTATAAGTTCAAAATATCTTGTTTTTGTATTTTGTGAAGTTATGGAAAAACAAGTTTTAGAAAAACAGTTTTTATTTTGATTGAAACTATTTTTCTAGATTTACTGTGAATTTCTGAGATTTTATTAAGCCAAAAGACCAATCCTTAATCCCCATTTTCTGGTTCTGCCAGTTCTGATTTTTCAGAACTGACAGAGGCCGGTCGACCGGGTCGGTCGACCGGACGTGCACGACGTGCACGCCAGTGTGCACTGGAGATCGGTCGACCGGGCCGGTCGACCGCTTCAGAGAGCTTTGCTCTCGGGAAACATCGGTCGACCGGACCGGTCGACCGACAGAGAGTTTACTCTCTTCTCCAGTTGCTCGGTCGACCGGGCCGGTCGACCGGAGGCTGCAACGGTCGGATTTCTGACCGTTGCCGGTCGACCGGACCGGTCGACCGGTAGCTCTGACAGAGCCCAACGGTCAGATTTTTCTGGCCTCTATAAAAGGGGGTTTTGTCATTGTTTTAAGCCAAGATTTTTGGAGACCTTAGAGCTAGTTTTTCCCAGTCTTTCTGAAGGGTTTTTCTCCACAAAATTAGAGTCAATACTTCCAATTAAAAGGAGAGTTTTATCAAAGAGTGTAAAAGAGATTTTCTTGTGTTTTTCACCAAAGATTCTTTCCTTGCTTTCTCACACAAACACTTGAGCATCCATTGAGCTATTCATTCTATAGGAGTGTTATTGTGAGAGGATTTTAGGTGATCAAGAGTTGTGATCACCAAAGTTCATCTTTGTTCTTTGAGAAGGCGGACGGTTGTGTTCGCGGTTTGTTTCGGGTCCTAGTGAGGACTTGGTGTTGTTGGGTCCTAGTGAGGACTTGTAGCTTGAGGTGCGGCCTCGACGAGCCGGTGGGCTTGTGGTGTGTAAGGGACTTGGGAGTCCGAGGGCTTGTAGGTGTTGCGGCACCAAGGAGAGATCCGGTTGGATCGTGCATAGTGGAAATCCTTCGTGTGTCGAAGGCGGGGATGTAGAGCAAGTGTGCTCGAACCTCGAAACATACCTTTGTGTTTGCGATTGCTCACTCTTGCTCTCTTTCTCACTTAGTCTCTTTTATATCTTGCATTACTTACATTGTCTTTACTTTACATGCTTGATATACCCTTGTGCTTATATTGTTATATACTTGCGTGGGATTGCTTGTTAACACTAGTATTCAACCAAGAGAGCCAACGCGGCACCTCAACCCATTCAAGGGGAATCTAGAGGAGCTTGTCCAGAGCCTCGCAAGGGGAATTCGGCAACACTCTTGAGTTATACATAAGTGTTTAATTAAAAGAAATTTTAATTTGGTCAACTTAGTTTTAATTCCGCATTATTTGTTCATAAGTGACCATTAGATTAGCCATCACCTATTCACCCCCCTCTAGGTGAACTTACAATTGGTATCAGAGCTAGTGCTCTTGATATTGGGTCTAACAACCTAAGAGTTAAAGATCCTCTTTTAGGCTAATCACAAGATTTGTACACACACTATGGACTTCATGTCACCACCCACCTTTGATATTCTTAACATCCAAACTTGAAAGGTTAAGATGTCATTGTACCTCAAGGCCTTAGGAATTCATGCTTATCTTGCTACTACTAATAATGATTATTGTTCAAATAGCAAGTACATTGAGGCTAATGCAAAAGCCCTTCATGCTCTTAAATGTACCCTAAATGATGATTATTTATCTAGGGTTTCTAACATTGAATCGGCTTTTGTAGCTTGGAACATCATCACCTCCCTTGGCGAAAAGGATCTATATTATGCCGGGAGCGATTCGGATGTTGGAAGCGACACCTCCAACAAGTGCTACATGGTCCAAGGGGATAACCCCCTTGAGGTAACTTCCGAATCCGAGGATGAGGATGCTACTATGTCATATGATGAGCTAAATTCATTTTGCCAATTATTGCTTGAGAGATATGACATAATTAAAAAGGAAAATAAAAATTTGAAAAAGGATATTGCTTGCATGCATGTAGAACATGACTCTTTAGAGATAACATTGCATGTTTGGAAAAAGATAACAAGAATTTGAAAAAGAACATTGATTGCATGCATGTAGAAAATGATTCTTTTAGAGATAAACTTGCATGTTTAGAAAAAGAAAATAAAGTTTTGAAAAATGAGAATGTTTCCTTATTTTCAAAATTAAATGATTTATGTGAAGGGAACACTATTTTGAAGGATAAGATTGATTGGTGGAAAAACAAAAGGAAATCGTTTTTCAAGAAAATAAATCTTTAAAAAGAAAATTTGTTGAAAAAGAAAAGGATAATGTTTTCAAAAGAAAAAGAAAAATGATTCTTTATCTCACCATGCTTTACATGCCACAACTAATGAGATTAAGAATTTGAAAAATAAGATAGAAAATTTGAGCTCTAATTTGAGCACATGTGCATTCAATCATTCTAAGTTGGAATCTTTGTTTCAAAAGAAACAAGTTCCCCATGCTCATGCACATACACATCATGCTCATGCTTATGTTGCACATCACGATCACAGTCACACTCATAAGCATCATGATAGGGTGTACACTTGTACACATTGTGGTCGCAAAGGCCATTTAGCAAAATATTGTTTTGATAAGAAGCATAACTTATATTTTGCTATGTCTAAAGGATTTGGGTTCCTTATAATAAAGCTAACCCAAAGGACCCAAGAAAATATGGGTACCAAAACCCCCACCTTTTGCTTGTGATGTAGGTGAGGGCTCTCTCAAAACGTGAGAGGGATGGTACCTTGGTAGTGGATGCACTTGGACATGATGGACATACTTTTGGGTTGCATCGCTATCAAGGAGCTTTGGTGGATCAACCACCATGCTAGGAGCTTTGGAGTTGGTAACAATTTCTAAACTCCTATTTTATTTATGTACATGCTTTTATTTTCATAATATCATTCATAGCATGTTCATGTTTTAAGATTTTATGTGCTTCATGTGGCATTTACATGCTTAAATGTAGAATGCGTCAAAACTTGCATTTATACATATATGTATAGTGAACTACAATTGACTCATATATATTTGGACTTCATGCTCATTTGTATCCACTATATGCATGTGTATCGGCTAGTTTTGATGATTCGGTCATTTATACTTGTTATGCCTATCTTTGATTTTACTTCATGTATATGTGTGTTTAATTCAAATCTAATAAATATACATGTATACCCTTGAGTCATTTGCCTTCATGCAATATATATTGGACTCTTTTAGATTTGGGATATGTATGCATATTGTTAGAATTGGATAAATCATACATATACCATGAAGATTAGTATTTTAAGTAAATAATAAAAAATTGATGATTTTTCATGTTTTTGATTTGTATTAAAGATTAAAACATGTGTAAAACAAATGTGATTTATGATCTTTTTGAGCTTGAATGACTACTTTCATGAAAATGCTATTTACATAACCCTTGAACACTCATCTTTTATTCAAAAATATATTTATGAGCTTTATGGACTATGAGTGCTTGGATTTTTTATGTACTTAGTCTCATTCATGAAAAACATATGATTTGACATATTTGAAGGATCTTTAACTAGTTTTCAAAAATAATTTATACTAGTTATGTATTCTTCAAATAGTTTTTGAGATTGTCACATGATTCAATTTTTCTTAAAATTTAATGCTTCATGATTTGAATATTAGTTTATATGTTAGTTTTTGTCAACACTAGGATTTATACTTGAACATATCATGGGCCTCAAAAAGATCTATTAGTGTGCTTAAATGCTTATTTGAACCCTTGAAATGTACTTGTATTGCTTAGTTTTGATGATTCATACATATTTAAACTTATGTTCACCTTTTGGATTGATTTATGATCATGTGCCTTTTATTTCATGTATATGTGTATTTTGCCAAACCTTAAAATATACATGTATAACTCTTGAGTCTTTTGCCTTCAATGCAAATCCATTCATATAGACTCACTTGAGTTTAAGAGATATGTATGTATATTTCATGTATTGTCAAAACATACATATATCTTGACATATAGATTTTGTTTTCAATGATTTAATAAAAAAAAATGTGAGATGATTTTGATGTTTATGATTTTCTAAGGAATATTGTACCTTATTGCCATTTTCATGATGCCATGTTTCACATAACATTAGTACACTCACTTCTTTTGAAACTATTTGGACTTTATAGATTAGAGTGTTTGAGTGTTTTGTGTTTCATTGCTATTTCATGAAAATCCTTAGATTTATTCCTTGATAGAAGGATTTCGTACTAGTTGTTAAACACTCTCATTTAACTAGTTCGAATTCTTCATGTGTTGTTAATGCTAAGCTTAATTCAAATCTTATTTTTCAAGCTTATGCATTAGATTTTAAAATGGTATCAATATTTTTTATTTGATATCAAAGAGAAAATTCAAAATTTGTTTTGATAAAATAGAATTAATGATTTTGTTTTGATGAGAAAAATTCAAAATTTTTGATTTGTATTGCCCCTCCTTGACTTCTTTATTTTGACATAAAGGGGGAGAAAATTTGTTGATTTGATTTTACTTTGAACCCTTTGTTGATGATTGACAAAAAGGGGGAGAAGTATTTGTGTTTTTGTTTTGATATATATATGCATGATTTCCTTGCTTAAGGGGGAGAAGTATTTGTCCTTCTTACTTAAGGGGAATTAAGATTTGTATTTATGCATATGTGTTTTGATTTATGCAAATAGGAGTAAAAAGATTTTGATTTATGCTTGTTGCATCTCCATATTTGCATCCATATTCATGTGCTTCATGATCATATTTATTATTTTATTTTGTATGCATGAGTTAAGGGGGAGCTTCTTGAAGCTTTACTTTAATCCATGCATATATAACGTCATGAGTTTTGTCATCATCAAAAAGGGGGAGATTGTTGGCCCAAAGGCCTATCACCCTAGTTTTGATGATGATCAACTCATGAAGTTATGATTACTAATGATCTTGTGTTTAATTAGTGACAGATTCCTTATCAAGATCTTAGTAGGTGTGGAGCTTCAACAAAGGATTTAAAGTCAAGTTGGAAGCTAGCACCGGTTGATTCACGAGCCTATGCATCAAGATCACATCTAGAGATGAGCTCGGTGGATTGCATGTGGACCAAGTCAAGAAGATGTGAAGACTTCAAGAAGATGAAGACTTGAGTCTAGGTTTGTTTTATAAGATTTATTTTAGATAAAATGTAAAGGATAGAATAGTTGGTGGATTGCTCAAGTCTATATCACACACACACTCTTGATAGAATGATTTTCATAAAAGATTTTCCTAGTTAAGAAAAGATTTTTATTTGTGATAAAATACAATTTGGTTTTTGGTATTCATGTATACATATCTTAAACCAAAACAAGTTTAGTGCTTTATGTCAAAAACTAGATATTTCATCTTGATTGTGTGGTGGATCATATCCATACACACTTTGCTTTATAAGTTCAAAATATCTTGTTTGTATTTTGTGAAGTTATGGAAAAACAAGTTTTAGAAAAACATATTTTTAGAAAAACAGTTTTTATTTTGATTGAAACTATTTTTCTAGATTTACTGTGAATTTCTGAGATTTTATTAAGCCAAAAGACCAATCCTTAATCCCCATTTTCTGGTTCTGCCAGTTCTAATTTTTCAGAACTGACAGAGGCCGGTCGACCGGGTCGGTCGACCGGACGTGCACGACGTGCACGCCAGTGTGCACTGGAGATCGGTCGACCGGGCCGGTCGACCGCTTCAGAGAGCTTTGCTCTCGGGAAACATCGGTCGACCGGACCGGTCGACCGACAGAGAGTTTACTCTCTTCTCCAGTTGCTCGGTCGACCGGGCCGGTCGACCGGAGGCTGCAACGGTCGGATTTTTGACCGTTGCCGGTCGACCGGACCGGTCGACCGGTAGCTCTGACAGAGCCCAACGGTCAGATTTTTCTGGCCTCTATAAAAGGGGGTTTTGTCATTGTTTTAAGCCAAGATTTTTGGAGACCTTAGAGCTAGTTTTCCCAGTCTTTCTGAAGGGTTTTTCTCCACAAAATTAGAGTCAATACTTCCAATTAAAAGGAGAGTTTTATCAAAGAGTGTAAAAGAGATTTTCTTGTTTTTCACCAAAGATTCTTTCCTTGCTTTCTCACACAAACACTTGAGCATCCATTGAGCTATTCATTCTATAGGAGTGTTATTGTGAGAGGATTTTAGGTGATCAAGAGTTGTGATCACCAAAGTTCATCTTTGTTCTTTGAGAAGGCGGACGGTTGTGTTCGCGGTTTGTTTCGGGTCCTAGTGAGGACTTGGTGTTGTTGGGTCCTAGTGAGGACTTGTAGCTTGAGGTGCGGCCTCGACGAGCCGGTGGGCTTGTGGTGTGTAAGGGACTTGGGAGTCCGAGGGCTTGTAGGTGTTGCGGCACCAAGGAGAGATCCGGTTGGATCGTGCATAGTGGAAATCCTTCGTGTGTCGAAGGCGGGGATGTAGAGCAAGTGTGCTCGAACCTCGAAACATACCTTTGTGTTTGCGATTGCTCACTCTTGCTCTCTTTCTCACTTAGTCTCTTTTATATCTTGCATTACTTACATTGTCTTTACTTTACATGCTTGATATACCCTTGTGCTTATATTGTTATATACTTGCGTGGGATTGCTTGTTAACACTAGTATTCAACCAAGAGAGCCAACGCGGCACCTCAACCCATTCAAGGGGAATCTAGAGGAGCTTGTCCAGAGCCTCGCAAGGGGAATTCGGCAACACTCTTGAGTTATACATAAGTGTTTAATAAAAGAAATTTTAATTTGGTCAACTTAGTTTTAATTCTGCATTATTTGTTCATAAGTGACCATTAGATTAGCCATCACCTATTCACCCCCCTCTAGGTGAACTTACACGTAGTTGTCAATAAAATAATTTCTCAATAGTTTTAAATTTTTTTTACGCAGATATTATATATTTTAGGAATGCGCCTAAGGTCGTAGTGGTCAATAAATTAATTTCTCAATAGTTTTAAAAGAGCCCTTTATCGCAGTCTACAATTATTTAATTTGTAGATTTTTTATGATAAGATATGTAAGAATTTTACTGATTTTGAATATAGTCGCAGTTTACTTTTTTCGCATGTAATGTATAAATTATTATTATTATTTTTTACATATTGAATGCGGATAAGGACTGCGACTATGATCGCAGTGCTTAACGAGAGTATGTCGTGGACGTTTTTTTTGCTAGGTTAAATGTAATAACGGTGACTAAGAACTGATACTATAATCGCAGTTTACGTATTATTTTATATATTTGTTCTTCACTGTGACTGTTGTCTCAGCCGTCTATAAACTATTAAATTTATTTTACACATTGCATGCGATCAAGGACTCGACTATGGTCGCAGTACTCACGACAGCATTTTTGTGGATGATTTTTTTGCTAGGTTAAATGTAATAACGGTGACTAAGAACTGATACTATAGTCGCAGTTTACGTATGATTTTATATATTTGCTCTTCACTGTAACTGTTGTCTCAGCCGCCTATAAATTACGAATTTTTTTACTTATTGCATGCGTTGTAGGACTGCGACTATGGTCGCAGTGTTTAAGAACAGCAGTCCCAGTTTTCTAATTTGTGATATACAGTGAAATATACTGATTTGAGAGGATTGCGATCATGTTCGCAGTATTATTTGTTTATATAGTTTAATTTGGACTGCGATCATGGTAGCTGTTTTTAACTTTATTGAATGCAAAACGATCAAACTGTTTATGACTGGACAGCGACCGTGGTCGCAGTTTCATATGTAATTATTATATGAGTACTGCGACCATTATCGCAAATAAGATACAGAAATAATAACTATACAATATACTTTATTTGTATTTTAAAAAATATGAAAGATTATTTTACAGATAGAAGTAAATTTTATTTATAACATAATATGGTCAGAAAGAAACCTTACAAAAAAAGAGCATTAAAAGCTATTAAAAGAAGACAAAATAACGTTGGATATCAGAAGATCAGGAAATCCTAATCCTCGTCGTCATCACCATCATAAGCAGATTCATCGTCTTCATTCTCCTCGTCTTCCAGTTCATCACTTATTTCCTCATCATCTTCCTTTTTTTGAGGGTTTTTGGTTTATCGATAAACTCCCAGAATGGATCGTCTCTATCAAGCTCTTCGTCGATCCGTGTCGAGAAGAACTTGTTAAAGATATGCTCAAAGGAAACGAGCCTCCAGCATCAGAGAACATGCTTTCATCAAGCATGTCTCTGTTAAGTGGCAGAGGAATAATTTCCTCCTCACTAAGCCCCATGAAAACTTCATCATCCTCATGAAGAGGAGGATCAGATAAAATATTATTTGATGTAGTGAGATAGTCAAAAGGAGTGAAGTCCAGACTGGTATCAGATTCACTAGAATACCCTGAAGAAAGAGGACTGGTGGGTGAATGATTGAAGTTGAAATCTGAGTGTTCAGAGGAAGAAGATGGGGAAGACATGATTCAAGAATGAATTATTTTCTGGAAGTTTTGAAATCAAATTGAAAAGGAAGAGCAAAAATATAGTTTTTAGATATGAGATAATATATTAGTTACAAGCACTATAAAAAGGTCAATAATGTGAATGAACATGAATAGTAATAATAATTGTTATAGGTGACGGTTGAGTATTGGAAGAAGTGGTAAAAAAAATTAAATATTTAATTGAAGAGTTATGGCGGGAGTATCCGAAGAGTTCCTTTTTTCCAGAGTTTATTACGTGAAGTACAAATTAACTTTTTATAGAATATTTTGCTTATATCTTTAGATTACGTATAGTGCACATCTTTCCTTTATCGAGATTAATATTAGTGCATCTCTTTTTCGAGACTGTTGTTGTATCACGGTAGATAGAATATTAATTACTTTATTTAATTCAGAGTAATAATATAGTATTTTATAAGATGTGATATACGCGGACTGATCTCAGGGTCGCATGGCTAATCTAATTTGTAAAATTATCAAAAATCTGTTACATAAGGCATGTGAAAAAAGATAGCGACTGCGGTCGCAGTGCTGAACGAGGTCGCAGTGCTGAACGATAGCATGTTTCGTCTTTTTTTTATGCCAATAAGGAATGCGACTAGAGTCGCAGACGTGACATAAAATGAAAGTTATATTATATTAAGTCTGCGACCATGGTCGCAGTTATAGAAAGTTTTGTTATACTATAACTGCGACTAGTATCACAGTCGTCATATAAAATTGAAAGTTATATTATATTATGTCTGCGACCATGATCACAATGTTCGTAAGTTTTATTATGCTATGACTGCGACTAGGATCGCAGACTTTGTAAAACGGTCAGAATGTGCTGAACGATATCATGTTTCGTCTGTTATGAATTTTTTGTGGATAAGTAATGAGAAAAAATTAACTATTGTATTTCATTATTTTTTATACTGTACATTTATAATAGAAAAATCAATGTACGATTGCCCCACATTAAATTTCATTTTTCTATTCATTTCAGTTTCTTTATTAAACCTATATGAGTTGAAAATAACACGAAATAAAATAATAAAAAAATTAAATAAAAAACAACAGTTTTTTTTATGTTTCAAGCATGTTTT
>JAVJIF010027362.1:0-63535 GCA_038442645.1 Agave tequilana | reverse complement strand
GTCTTATGCAACCATGCATCAAAATTTGAGATGTGGCCCCATTTTGTCTCCTGAAGGGTCTCTGGGGCTATAAATACCCCAAGGTTGAAGCTGGAACGGAGATACACCAGAGAAGAGAGTTTTAGAATAGTGTTAGCTAGTTTTTAGTTTCTTGCTTATATTTTCTTCTTCTTCTAGCTTAGTCCAGAGTTTGAAAGAGAGAGAGTGTGTACAAGTTGTATTTGAAGGTGACAATCTTATACAAGAAATACTTCTCCTTTTTTTATTACTTGGTGTTTTTACTTGCTTTTATTCTCTTGTACTAGTGTAAAACTTTTACTCATTACTTCTTTCCTTTTGCTTTTATTACTCATATCTAACTAACTCTTCTATTGCATGGCTAACTAACACTAACCCACTAATTTCTAAAACTTGATTGATAGCCAAAATGAGTCAATGATGTCAAACAAGCCATATGCAAACAAAAGCTATGACATCTTAAGACGAGGGTTCTAACTCTAACATACTAACAAGTATACTCACTCTCATATTTCATGCTTAATCATTTTTTGATGATTTATAGATTGTGCAGCATTGCTTGTTCTTGTAAGCTAGAGAAATCCCTATTCATCTTTATCGACACCAATAGTGCACTTGTTTCTTCCCTATTCTCGCCTTCGATTGGATCTTGATAGGAAAATGTTCAAGTTTTGCAATGTAAAGCAAAGTGAGGGGAAGAACTTTCATTCGATCTCCAACGTGAATAGTTTTTTATGCTGAAGGTTTATGCTTGCCTATGATCCATTGTGAGACTATATCTTCAAGAAGTTAGAGATTAGTGGGAGCACTTTGTAGAAAATTAGCCATGCATTTTTACCTTTTAAAAAAAATCACTTTTACAACCATCAAAACAATCCAAGAAATTTTTGAAGCAATACATGTTTTCTTTCATTCATTAATGAGATAAGAAACATCTTTACTTGAATAAAGAAGTCGCATTCAAGCTTTCATCACTCTCCCTTCTTATGGATACGACCCGTCTAGCCACTGTGCTATCACGGTAGATTCGCTAAAGCTACAATATCGACCATCACTCTTTTACTTATTCTTGTGCATACTTTTTAGTGATCAAATTTTGGCACTGTTGCTGGGGAGGAAACAACTTTATTGTTCATACTAAAGATTTTTTTGTTTTTGTGTGCAAGAGAAGTTTCTAAGGAGCTAACTATTATGGGAAGCAAAATCGGTGGACAAAGACGCTGCATGGAGAGCTCATTTGCCCTTGGAAAAATCGTGCAAAAGAGAATTTTTCCGATTAAAGTACTAACAAAAGCTCTTATGCAAAGTTGCTAAAAATCGTCCAAATTACTTTCTAAAATTTTTAGTTCACTTATATGCTTCACCTTTATACTTGTAATGACTCAACAGAAAATTTATTTGTTGTCAATTTAAAAATCGGAGTAGACTCTTGCATTTAGGGCACATGTCTATTTCAATCATTTAAATTTCTGTTGAAGATAGTTGGAAAAAAAGTATGTGTGCATATCATTTAGAATAGGATGAACAACTTTGGGTGATTTATCACTTTAAGTGTTATCTTGTTGTGAATATATTGTACACAAGCCCAAAAATTGACTTTAAGGGCAAATCCTAATAAAAAGATAAGGTGGGGATGTCATTACCCTTCATTGGCCCAAATATAATTCTCCATCTCACACACAATCTCAAGCCTAAATAAAATCTGACAGACATTGGCCTCTAAGGACATCTCGGACTCGGTAAGAGATTAACCGAGGAAGAAAACTGTAAGAATCATACTCCTATAAAATCGGTGTCTAAGGAGTGGGGATTAAGAGGTAAAACCTCGAAGACTCCGTGGTTTGGCGTAATTAAGGCCCGAGGTTCATGCTCGGATACCTTCAACCGAGTTTTCCCGCTACCTGACCGATTTGTTTATAGTGAGATTCCTGTAACAACCTTCCTTGGATAACCGACTAGTTAGGAATCGTCTAGATTCAAGAACCTTAAACTAGGCTTGATGGTTGATTTTTTTTCTTTGTTGTTATTTATTCTTTTCGATTGTATTGTTGATTGAATGTTTGCATGTAAGAGTGGTCAAGAGATCCATCCACATCTAGACTCGTTAGATACACTTATCTGCCACTACCCAGAACCTGTTGGCCCAAAGGCCTTCCACTCTAGTTTTGATGATGACTCACTCATGTAGTTATGTTTACTAATAATCTTGTGATTCTAAGTTTCAGATCATTAGCAGGATATTAGTTTGGTGATAGCTTCAACAAGAGGTGTTTGGAAGCTTATCATGGTGATTCCGGTGCCAAAGCTTAAAGATCATACCTTTGCACTCGGTGGATTGCGTTGGGAGCAAGTCTACTTGAAGATGGAGATCATCAAGAAGACTTAGGTATCCTAGTTTAGATAGTGTGTTTAGATCCATTTGTAAAGATTAGAATAGTATGATATGCTCAAGTTCACAATACACTCACATAAATTCAATATGTTTGGTTTTTGATTGAATCGGATTTGGATTTCAAATACATATATCGGGTTTGGATTTGAACCGGTTTTTAGTTCTACAGATCTGCTTGACACCCTTCTATAGTTATTATCATAACTTTTTATTTTTATATTCAAATAACATGATTTAACTTGCATTTCAAAGATAACTTTCAGATCTAAATTTCTTATTTAATAACCTTTTTCAGATTCTAATTTTAAGTTATCAAATATTTGGTTGAAATCTGTCTTGTTCTGAAAACAGGTTACAGTTTCTGTTTTGACACCTGTCAGTGTTTTGTTGATAACTTTCTCATCTAAATTGATATTGATTTGATTTAAGTTGCATTAGAAAGAAGACTTCAATATCTACAACTTTATACTATACTTATTCTCAAATTCGAACGTTTTCAGCTCGAAAAATGTGTTCCAATCTGACCCATTTTGCTGCCTGCCAGGCTGGGCCGGTCGACAAGGACGGTCGACCGGGACAAGCGGCCAGTCGACCGGCCGGTCGAACGGACGTGCAAAAACCGTGCACGTCGGCTGTTTCTGTAGACGGTCGACCGTGCGGTCGACCGACTGTGACCAGATTGGTCTCTGTTTGTTTGGGTCGACCGCCAGGTCGACCGGCAGCTATCAACGGTCATATTTTTGACCGTTTGACGGTCGACGGGCGGTCGACCGCCAGGCCTGTCAGGCTGACACGTCAGCCTAACGGCTAGTTTTGAATTTGGCCTATATAAACCCCATTGTTTGGAGTTTCTCCTCAAGATTTTGATGCCAAAATTCCTGACCTTACTAGTGTTTAACAGTGTTTTCAAAAGAGTTTTTTTTGTGCAAAAAGGATTCATTCATTTTGTTTTAGGTTTTTGAAAAAATCAAAGAAAATAGGATTTGGGATATTTGTATTGGTTTCCATTCTATATCTTTTACAAGAATTTTTTCCCAAGTATTTTCTTTGTGTTCTTGTTTTCCAAAACACCTAATTTTCCACACTTGAGCCATATCTTCTATCCTAAACTATTAGGATCTTGTTTTTGTGGAAAAAGAGAAAAGAGAGAGTTTTGAGGTTGTTGTTGTGGCCTCTAAATTGTAAACCCTCCTTGCTTTTGTGAATCCTCTTCGGTAGAGGTGATCGGAGTGGTATTGGTTTGGATCCCTCTTTGGTGGAGGCGATTGTGTTGTAAACCTCTTCGGTAGAGGTAGTGGTGTTTGTTGTTGGCTACGGGCCGTATCCCTCTTCGGTAGAGTGGATTGTGGTTGTATTGCCTCGGTGGTATTGTAAGGTTGAGTGAGGAGTTTGGTACTCCTATAGTGGATTGGGAAATCCTACACGGTGGTGTAGGCGGGGATGTAGAGCTGGGTGCTCGAACCTCGAAACAAATCTTGTGTTGTTAGCGTTTGATCCACTTGTCTCTTTTACTCTCTCTCTTTACATTTGTGCAAGCATCATTTCATACAAGCATCATTCTTTCATTGCATACATATCTTATTCATTGCTTGTGTTGCCTTGCATCTTTCATATTGCAATTCATCTTTATTTGCTTGGCTTGATGTGTGTGTGAATCATATTGCCATATCCTTGATTGCTTGGATTGCTTGTGTGTGTGTGCCTAACTTATACTCATCCATCAAGAGCTTCACATAGCGCCTCAACCCATTTCAAGGGGAATCAAGAGGAGTTAGTCCAGAGCCCTGCAAAGGAAATTCGGCTACACTTGTTGTATTGTATTAAGTTTGTGCAACATTTGCATTAGCTTCCGTATTTAGAGCATTAAGTTTTCATTTAGTTCTAGATTAGCAATTACACCTATTCACCCCCCCTCTAGGTGTTTTTCAATTGGTATCAGAGCTAGTGCTCCTGATATTAGGCTTAACATCCTAGGAGTGAGATCCATTTGTTTGCTAATCTTGTTTGCATTTGTTTGATTGCACACATTTAGTTTGGACCATGGACTTCATGACCCACCTATGTATGATGCTTCCAACATTCTTGTTTGGAAGACTAGGATGTCCATTTACCTACAAACCCTAGGTTCACATGTTTTCCTTGCGGCTACCAAGACATGCTATCTTGGTAATTGCATTCATATAGGGGCCAATGCACAAGCCCTTGAGGCTATTAGAAGCACACTTTCAAAAGAATATCTTATGCATGTTTCTAATATTGATTCCGCCTTTGCAGTGGGAACAAATTGACAACAACCACCACCTCCGAGCTTCAATTACAAATCCAACAAGAGGAGGAATCTAGTGGAGACTCCGAGTCACAATGCTTCATGGTCCAAGGGAATGACTCCCTTGAGGTACACTCGGAAACTCCATTAGATAGTGATGATGATGCTAGTTCTTCAAATGATCATATTGATGCCCATGCTTTAAATGAAGAACTTTCTATTGTTTGTGAAAAACTAATAGAAAAATATAAAATTGTGAAAAAGGAATGTTTAGGTCTTAAAAATGAGAATAAGTGTTTGCATGCTAGACTTGATGTTGTTATGCAAGAGAAAGAGGAGAATTCTAATGAAAGGGATTCATTAAAATCTCAACTTGAACTTACACTAAAAGAAAATGAATGTTTGAAAAATAAAAATGATTGTCATGCTATTTTGAAGAAAAATGAAATTTGTCTTCAAAAATTGATTTTGCTTTGAAAGAAAATGTAGATTTGAAAAATAAAATTATTTCCATTTCAAATGAGTTAAATGCATGTTTAAAGAAAAATGAAACTTTACAAAATAAGATAATGCACAAGTTTGCCATGCTAGTGTAGCTTCACATTCTAGCACACCTATTGCATGCACTTCTTCTTCTAGAATTAATGATGATATTTGTTTTACTTAAGAAGAAGGTTGATTGTTTGGGCTCCACTTTGAGCCAATGTGTAGAAGGGCATACACGGTTGGAAACCTTGTTTCGAAAGAAACAAGTCCCACATTCATGCACACCCTCCACGGCATACACATGCTCCTCACGGACACCATCACACGTATGCTCATGTGTACACTTGTACACATTGTGGACGTAAGGGCCACCTTGCTAAATTTTGTTTTGATAGATTACATACTACTAATTTAGTAAAGAATTTTGTTTGGGTTAGAGAAGATACTAATCCCCATGGACCCAAAAGAGTATGGGTACCAAAGACCACCCCTAAAGTTTTTGATGTAGGTGTGGGCTCTCACATGACGTGAGAGTGATAGCACCTTGGAGTGGATGCGTTCCGGACTTAAAGGAAATCATTTGGATGCATCACTTTCAGGGAAGAGATGGTGGAGAGGACCACCAAGTTTTGGAGACAAGGAGAGTTGCCTTCTAGGTTTTGGTAACGATTCCTAACTCCGTATTATTTATTTACATGCTTTCATATTATTGTTCATAGCATGTTTTGATGCTTATAGCATGTTTACATTGTCTTTGGATTAGTGTGTAAATATCATATTATTAGATTCTTGACATACATGTATAGTATTTGAGACACACATGCTTGCATGAATCCATACTTAGTGTTCTCACTTTTGTTTAGCTATAATGTACATCATGAATCTTATACATGTGAATTTACATAGTAATCATGTTTTTAGTTTTATCATGATGTCTTCTATTTGTTTATTGTGCTTCATGTGGTATTTACATGTTTAGATATAGAATGTATCAAAATTGCATTTATACATGTACAAATAGTGAATTACAATTGATTCTTATTTGATTGAACTTCATGCTCATTTGTATCCACTTTATGCATATGTATAATCTACTTTTGATGATTCTCGTTCATACGTGTTTTACCTATTTTAGTGTTTTACTTCATGTATATGTTATTTTTATTTAAATCTAATAAATATACATGTATACCCGTGAGTCTCTTGCTTACATGCAAAAACCTTTATTAGACTCTTTTATGATTGGGATATGTATGTGTATTGTTAGATTTGGACAAATCATACATATACCTAGAAGTCTATTGTTTTAATGAAAAATGATTCTCATGATTTATATTTGTTAAAAATGTGACTTTTGATTTTGTTATGATGCTACATGATTTGAATATTAGTTTAAGTGTTAGTTTTCATTAAGACTAGTTATATACTTGTACATAGAATGGGCTACAAATAAATCTATATATATTTGTGCTTGATCGCTTATTTGAACCCATTAGATGTGCTAGTATAGTCTAGTTTTGATGATTCATACATTTTAAACTTGTATTCCCATTTTGAATTTGTTTGTGTATTTCACTTCATGTATATGTTGTATTGCCAAACTTTAAGATATACATGTATACTCCTTGAGTCATTTGCCTTTCATGCAAATCTATATATGGACTCAATTGTGTTTAGGGATATGTATGTATACTTCATGTTTGACAATTCATACATATACCTTGAAATGAAATTTGTTGATGAAGATTTAGTTTTTCTTGATTTTGTGTTTAATTGTTTAACTTCATGTATATGTCTATCTTGTCCAAACTATTAGATATACATGAATATCCTTTTGAGCCACGTGCCTTCATGCATATATCCTTGTGGACTCGTTTGTATCTTGGATATGTATGTATACTTTGGTTTGTATTAGACATACATATGCCTTGAAGATTAAATAATATTAATTTTTTTTAGTTTTCTTGTTTAAAGAATAATTGAACTTAGTTGAACAAATTTTCATGATTGTGATCTCCATACTTGACTTGTACACTCACATTTATTATTTGCTCATATTTTATTTTCATGAGACATTTTTATACTTAATTGAATAGAATGTTGATCATCATGTGGATTTCAATTTTATGAAAAATGATTTGTATTTATTCCTTACTTGAAGGATTTCGTACTAGTTAACAAAACTTCTCATTTTAACTAGTTCGTATTCTTCGTTATAATATGAGATATACACTTGACCCTATTCTTTCAATTGGTATCATTGAACACTTTCAATTGGTATCAATTTGATCTTTTTTTATACTCATATATGGTTTGTATATGTATGCTTACTCTTTCAAGAATATCAATGTCATTTGGTATCAAATTTTCATACATATATGTTTTATTTGTACCTACTATATTCCTTTATCTTAGAGCACAAAAATTTGTTTATGCTAAGCTTGAAAATTTCTAATGATTGATTGTTTTTCTATTGGTATCTTAACAAGCTTATGCATATATTTTGTTGGTATTTCATAAAGGGGGAGAAAATTTGATTTTGTCTTTCAATTGGTATGTGATTCCCACTCCCTTACTTTATGTTAAAATATAGTTTCAATTTGGTATCATATGTTTAAAAGAGCATATTTCTCTTAATGATATCATAATGTTTATGTTAAATGTTTTAAATTGGTATCTCAAAATTTTGTTTAAGAAAAACATATTATTTTACATTGCCTATATGTGTATAAATTCATGTTGAGTGTATCTTGTATTGAAGAGCTTGACAACTCTTCCTTATGTGGTACACGTGTGTAGGGGGAGCTTCACATCTCCTTTATGCATTACGTATTTTGTGTTATGTGAATTAGGGCGTGTCTTCCTTTCTTCATGTAATTCATATATGTAGGGAAGTTAACTTAACGTCTTCCTCTTCATGAATGTCTATTTCATATACCATTTATTGATCCATGTTGAATTTCTATTGGTATCTAGATGCATTTCATTGACATATTTTAATTGATATCAATGTTTTGATGTTTAACCTTTATTGATTCTTGGTTTAGAACAAAAAGGGGGAGAAGATTTTGTATTGTTTAGAATGTTTTGATTACCCTTCTTGATCCTTTTGTTTTTGACAAAAAGGGGAGAAAAAAAAATTTGTTTTATGTTTTTACCCCTTTGTTGATGATTGACAAAAAGGGGGAGAAGAATTTGGTGTTATATGCATGTCTTCTTTGTATGCATGTACTTGTTTTAGAGAAAGCAAAAGAACATGTTTTATATTTTATTTTAATTGGTATCTAGAGTATGTTTTGTGTTGAATATTTCATTAGTATCTAGAGCATCTTGTTTATATGCATTGACATTCATTGCATATTTATTGTTTATTTGTTTATGCATGAGTTAAGGGGGAGCTTCTTTGAAGCTTAACTTTAATCCATGCATATATAACTCCATGAGTTTTGTCATCATCAAAAAGGGGGAGATTGTTGGCCCAAAGGCCTTCCACTCTAGTTTTGATGATGACTCACTCATGTAGTTATGTTTACTAATAATCTTGTGATTCTAAATTTCAGATCATTAGCAGGATATTAGTTTGGTGATAGCTTCAACAAGAGGTGTTTGGAAGCTTATCATGGTGATTCCGGTGCCAAAGCTTAAAGATCATACCTTTGCACTCGGTGGATTGCGTTTGGGAGCAAGTCTACTTGAAGATGGAGATCATCAAGAAGACTTAGGTATCCTAGTTTAGATAGTGTGTTTAGATCCATTTGTAAAGATTAGAATAGTATGATATGCTCAAGTTCACAATACACTCACATAAATTCAATATGTTTGGTTTTTGATTGAATCGGATTTGGATTTCAAATACATATATCGGGTTTTGGATTTGAACCGGTTTTTTAGTTCTACAGATCTGCTTGACACCCTTCTATAGTTATTATCATAACTTTTTATTTTTATATTCAAATAACATGATTTAACTTGCATTTCAAAGATAACTTTCAGATCTAAATTTCTTATTTAATAACCTTTTTCAGATTCTAATTTTAAAGTTATCAAATATTTGGTTGAAATCTGTCCTTGTTCTGAAAACAGGTTACAGTTTCTGTTTTGACACCTGTCAGTGTTTTGTTGATAACTTTCTCATCTAAATTGATATTGATTTGATTTAAGTTGCATTAGAAAGAAGACTTCAATATCTACAACTTTATACTATATACTTATTCTCAAATTCGAACATTTTCAGCTCAACAAATGTGTTCCAATCTGACCCATTTTGCTGCCTGCCAGGCTGGGCCGGTCGACAAGGACGGTCGACCGGGACAAGCGGCCAGTCGACCGGCCGGTCGACCGGACGTGCACAAAACCGTGCACATCGGCTGTTTCTGTAGACGGTCGACCGTGCGGTCGACCGACTATGACCAGATTGGTCTCTATTTGTTTGGGTCGACCGCCAGGTCGACCGGCAGCTGTCAACGGTCATATTTTTGACCGTTTGACGGTCGACCGGGCGGTCGACCGCCAGGCCTGTCAGGCTGACACGTCAGCCTAACGGCTAGTTTTGAATTTGGCCTATATAAACCCCATTGTTTGGAGTTTCTCCTCAAGATTTTGATGCCAAAATTTCCTGACCTTTACTAGTGTTTTAACAGTGTTTTCAAAAGAGTTTTTTTTGTGCAAAAAGGATTCATTCATTTTGTTTTAGGTTTTGAAAAAATCAAAGAAAATAGGATTTGGGATATTTGTATTGGTTTCCATTCTATATCTTTTACAAGATTTTTTTCCCAAGTATTTTCTTTGTGTTCTTGTTTTCCAAAACACCTAATTTTCCACACTTGAGCCATATCTTCTATCCTAAACTATTAGGATCTTGTTTTTGTGGAAAAAAGAGAAAAGAGAGAGTTTTGAGGTTGTTGTTGTGGCCTCTAAATTGTAAACCCTCCTTACTTTTGTGAATCCCTCTTCGGTAGAGGTGATCGGAGTGGTATTGGTTTGGATCCCTCTTTGGTAGAGGCGATTGTGTTGTAAACCTCTTCGGTAGAGGTAGTGGTGTTTGTTGTTGGCTACGGGCCGTATCCCTCTTCGGTATAGGTGGAATGTGGTTGTATTGCCTCGGTGGTATTGTAAGGTTGAGTGAGGAGTTGGTACTCCTATAGTGGATTGGGAAATCCTACACGGTGGTGTAGGCGGGGATGTAGAGCTGGGTGCTCGAACCTCGAAACAAATCTTGTTGTTAGCGTTTGATCCACTTGTCTCTTTTACTCTCTCTCTTTACATTTGTGCAAGCATCATTTCATACAAGCATCATTCTTTCATTGCATACATATCTTATTCATTGCTTGTGTCGCCTTGCATCTTTCATATTGCAATTCATCTTTATTTGCTTGGCTTGATTGTGTGTGTGAATCATATTGCCATATCCTTGATTGCTTGGATTGCTTGTGTGTGTGTGCCTAACTTATACTCATCCATCAAGAGCTTCACATAGCGCCTCAACCCATTTCAAGGGGAATCAAGAGGAGTTAGTCCAGAGCCCTGCAAAGGAAATTCGGCTACACTTGTTGTATTGTATTAAGTTTGTGCAACATTTGCATTAGCTTCCGTATTTAGAGCATTAAGTTTTCATTTAGTTCTAGATTAGCAATTACACCTATTCACCCCCCTCTAGGTGTTTTTCAGAATCCAGTAATGGCCTCATTACAGAATAAATTTTACCCCATTCGGACATAACTGCCTTCTTGCAAAAAACTCTCAGAAGCAAATGTAAATAATTTTGAGTTAAAACCACAGTTTATAAACACTCTTACTAAATTCCATGATCTGAATCTGAGGATGCATACTTCTTCATTAAGGAGTTCAAAGAAGTATGCTTAATGATGCGTATTCCTCAGTTAGGAGACGACGCCGTCAAGCTACGTTTTATTCCTTTTCTCTGAAAGATCTAGCAAAGAAATGGCTGTACAGCTGGGCTGTACACTCGGACACTGCGTGGGAGAATTTGTCAAGGTCTTCTTGAGGAAATTCTACCCGACTCACAAAACTACGCTGATCAGAAAAAACCTCATGAATTCAAATAAGAATCCAATGAGCCTTTTTGGAGATACTTTGAATGATTCAAAGATCTCCAGGCACAATGTCCTCGCCACAGTATAAAGAAATGGCGGCAATGCTAGGTTCTCTATGATAGATTAGATTATCAAACAAAAATATTGTTGGAAACCATGTGCCAAGGGCGATTTTTACAGAAAGACGAAAATCAGGGATGGGACCTCTTTGAAGATCTAGCCGAGAAAACCATCCAGTGGGAGCCAAGCCCTGAAAAACCTAAGAACTCACAATCCATAGCTTTCATGGGTGGGCTTTTATTTATATAATCATCTGTTGCTGCAGAATCAAAGATTGCCACGCTCATGAGGAGAATTGAAGCATTGGAAACAAAAGAGCCAGCCATGGCCAATCAGATCAACCCACCACAATTCACAATCCGGGTTGCACGTACTGTCAAGCACCACACCCTATTTTTGAAGAGGGCCTAGTATTTCAAGCTCACCAAGTACCACTAGAACATCTGAATGCAGCCTACAAAAGGTCACAAAATAATCCCTACTCGCAAACATACAATCCTGAATAGAGAAATCACCCAAACTTCTCCTGGAGCCAGAACAATACCCGTGAGACCTAAATTTTTTAATAATTGTCATCTCCAGCACCAACAATAGCACTCCCTCCCAATCAAGCATCCTCCTCTTTTCAAATCCAACCACCGAAAAAAAACTCAGTGAATTTGAGAAGAGTATGGAGACCTTTTTGAAGACCCACACCGCCTTCATGCAAAACACCAGACAAATGCTGAACAACCACACACAGGCAATTTCTCGACTTGAAGATCAAATAAGTCAGCTAGCTAGTTTCCTGAGTGAGTGACCTAAGGGTACTTTGTCTAGTCAACTACTAGCCAACCCAAAGAACTCTAGTCAGATTTTTTGAAGCTCAAGATTCCCAAATTAAATAGTGTAATGTTGTCCACACACTCAGGTCTGGAAAGAAGATGGATAACCAAGTTTCACAGCCAGCAACTCCAACCCTATCCAGTTCTGCTTCTGCCTCTACATCTGCTAGCTCGAGTCCACATGATTCATACAAGGACAATACACCTCAGAAGTCCATAAGCCTACAACACCATTCCCAAATAGGATTAGGAATAATAACAAGAGTATGCACATGGAGAAGATCCTAGAAATGTTCAACCAGGTCAAGTTGAATGTTTCTCTTCTAGACGCAATCCAGCAGGTCCCTACCTATGTTAAATTTTTTAAAGATATTTGCACAAAGAAAAAGAAGATCAATGGGCCGATGAAAGTATTTTTAGCGATGAATATCAGTGAACTCCTATCGGTCCTATCCCGGTCAAGTACAAGGACCCAGGATGCCCCACAATTGCATGCACAATAGGACAGATAGTGATTAGTCAGACACTTCTTGACCTGGGGAAAAGCATTAACTTGCTTCCTCTCTCTGTATCAGTAACTCAGATTGGAAGAACCGCATCCATCCCGAGTAACGATTCAGCTTGCTGACCGATCCGTGAAAGTTCCCAAAGGGGAAATCACGAATGTCCTCATTCTGGTCGGGGATTTCATCTACTCAGTTGATTTTATTATGCTTGAAACCCAACCCGTATCAAACCCTAGGGCTCAGACTCTTGTCATTTTAAGATGATCATTTCTTGCCACTGCCAGTGCAATAATCAATTGTAGGAATTGATCTATGAGATTGACATTTGGAGATATGACAAAGGAGGTCAATGTTTTCAACTTAGGAAAACAACTCAGAGATTTGGAAGAACAAACTTTTAAGGTTAACTATATTGAAAACTTGACAAGCGAGCCTAAGGAGCTCGAAAATGAATTTGAGTTGGAAGATTTTAATCTGGATGAAATCGTTGATTCTGCTATGGATTGGGCATCGAACCCCATTATCACTCCTGAAAGTGAATTTGCTAACTCCTCTAGTGAGTCCTTCCCTTTCTTAGAATTAAAAGCTTTACTGGAACATCTTAAGTATGCATACTTAGGTGAAAATGATACTCTCCCGGTCATAATCGCATCTTATTTGACTGGGAAACATGAAGAAAGCTTGATGTCTGTTTTGAGAGAAAAAAGGAAGCAATTGGATGGATCATGAGTGACATCAATGGGATAAGTCCAGCAATTATGCAACACCGTGTACATTTGAACGATGACACGACTCCCAAAAGGGACCCACAACGTAGGCTTAACCCTATTATGCAAGGCGCCGTGAAAACAAAAATTCTCAAACTTTTGGATAATTGGATAATTATCCTATCTCTAATAACCAATGGGTGAGCCCTGTCCACGCTGCCCCTAAGAAAGCTGGCTTTACAGTAGTAGAGAATGAAAATAAAGAATTAGTACAAACATGATTACCAACAAAAAATCGTGTTTGCATCGATTATTAGAAATTGAATGCTGCCACTCGTAAAGATCACTTTCCTTGCTGTTCATCGATTAATGTTGGAACATTTGGCTGGCCATGAGTACTACTAGTTCTTGGATGGGTACTCAGGATATAATCAGATCCCTATCGCTTTAGAGGATCAAGATAAGATGACATTTACCTACCCATTTAGAACTTTTGCCTACAAACATATGCCTTTTGGATTATGCAATGCTCCGGCTACATTCCAACAGTGCATGCTAAGTCTCTTTTTTGATATGGTAGAATGATTTTTGGAGGTCTTCATGGATGATTTCTTCATTTATGGAGATTCATTTGATCAATGTCTTCATCACCTAGAGTTGGTTCTTCAGAGAGGTAAGGAGAAGAATCTAACTCTAAACTGGGAGAAGTGCCACTTCATGCTGAGATAAGGGATTGTCCTCGGCTATGAAATTTCAAGAAGGGAGATTGACGTTGACAAGGCGAAGATCAAAGTAATGACTAAACTTCCTGTCCCTAAGTGCTTAAGAGACATTCGTTTATTCTTGGGACACACATGATTTTACTGATGGTTCATTAAGGACTTAAGCAAGATTGCTAGACCCTTGACTAACTTGCTGACTAAGGATGTGCCCTTCAACTTCAACGACGAGTGTTTCTTCTCATGGGAAAGACTCATGGAAGAACTCATCTCTGCGCCCATCATTTCAGCTCCAGATTGGACTTAACCATTTGAAATCATGTGCGATGCCTCTGATTTTGCTATCGGCGCTGTCCTAGGGCAGTGCATTGATAATAGGCAACATGTGATTTATTACTCCAGTAGGACCCTGACAAACGCCCAACATAACTACACAATGATCGAGAAGAAATTCTTGGCCGTTGTCTTCGAGTCGGAGAAGTTCTATCCATATTTACTGAGATCCAAGACTACGATTTTTACATATCACTCCGTGTTGAAGCACCTCATAACCAAGAAGGAGGCTAATGTTCAACTTATAAGATGGATCCTTTTGCTTCAAGAATTCGACCTAGAGATTTGTGACAAGAAAGGTGTGGGAAATATGGTGGCTGATCACTTGTCAAGGATTCCTAACGCACATGTAGAATGAATTTCGATCAATGAGGATTTCCCAGATGAGCACATCCTCTCCATTTTTTAAAGAACCCTGCATATAGATATTGTCAATTATTTGGTCACCAGACAATTTTCCACTGAATGGACAAAGCAGAACTAATATCGCTTCTTTGCCCAGGTATGGTACTTCTTCTGGGAAGAATTGTATCTATTTAAGTATTGTCCTGACCAAATCATTCGACGATGTATACCAGAGAAGGAACAAAGGAGCGTGCTTAGTTTTTGCCATGAGTTTGCATGCAGAGGATACTTTGGTCCCCACAAAACTGCAGAAAATTTTTTGCAAAGTGAGTTTTATTGACCCACTTTGTTCAAAGACTCCTTCCATTTATGCAAGTCATGTGCAAACTGTCAGATGACTGGGAAGATTCTGAGGCGAGACATGATGCCCTTAAACCCAATTCTCGAAGTCAAAATTTTTGATGTTTGGGGCATCCATTTCATGGGACCATAATTATATTCATTTGGCAACTAGTTCAACTTGGTTGCAGTAGATTACGCCTCCAAATGGGTAAAAGTCATGCCTACCAAGCCCAATGACAATAAAGTGGTTGCCAAATTTTTCAAAGAAAACATCTCTCGTTTCGGTACCCCGTGAGCGATAATTAGTGATAATGGGTCACATTTTTGCAATAGGGTTTTTGAAGCCCTAATGCGAAAATATTCCATCACTCACAAATTATCCACCCCATATCATCCAAAACGAATGGAAGGTTGAAGTAACAAATCGGCAAATCAAGCTCATTTTTAAGAAAACGATAGGACAAAACTGAAAAGAATGGTCAGTTAGGCTGACAGATTCTTTGTGGGCTTACTAAAGTACTTTTAAGACCGTCATGGGTATGTATCCATACAGAGTTGTATTCAGAAAAGCCTGCCATCTGACCGTCGAATTAGAACACTGAGTCCTATAGGCCATAAAGCAATTAAACTTTGATCTGACTAGAGCCAGTAAACTAAGAAAATTGTAGATCTCAAAATTGGAGGAAATACTAAACGAAGCCTATGATAATGCATGAATCACAAAGAGCATAACGAAAAATTTTCACGACCAAATCATCAACTGAAATTTTTTTGCTTCTCTACAATTTGAGGCTTCACATCTCCGTGGGTAAATTGAAAACTCATTGGTCAGGACCGTTCACTGTCTGGATAGTTTCTCTACAGGTGCAGTAGTAATTTTTGATCCAAAGAGTGGTGAGGAAATGAAAGTCAACGGATAAAGATTAAAACCGTTTCTGACCACCGAACCTGAGTCACACGAAGAACATGTCATAGGCCTGTTCGATCCATTCTACAAGTGATCCAGTCCACCCAATTTAAAAATAAAAATAATATAAAAAATAATAATAAAAATAAGAAAAAATAAATTTTGTAAAAAAATAGGACTTCTTTGTAAAAAATCCAACTCTTTGTATATAATAGACATCCTTATCCTAGTTGGTGAATTACCTTTTAACCTAGGGCTAAAATAGGAAAGTCCACTTTTTCTCCTCCTATTTGACCCCTCACCATCTCCCTCCCGTACCCTATCTCCAGAATCCAGCACTCAAAGTAGAGAGAAGCCCAGGCGCCGCCACCCCACTTGAGCCTCTCCCCTCCTTCCTCCAAAAAGTCACGCCCCACCCTTTCTGGCTGTGTTTTCGCAGCCATCTGGAGGAACCAGGTGCATTGCTAGTTTCCAGACCAAGTGACTTTGGCTCTACAGCTCAGTTCTGCTACCTGATTCTACCTTCTAATCTCTGGACTGCTCCAGGTTGTTTGAATTGGTTTCTCTCTAAGGTTTCCAGGGGAGGTTTGTGACTTCTTCACCCAAATCTCTCTGTTTTTAATTTAGATTTAGATTATGTCCCTACAATATTTGCTAAAAAATATTTTTCTAAAATATTCAATTACATTCATGGCTATGGGACTGTGTTCTTAGATAGAATTCAAGATAGCCAGTGGTATGGGTTGGTCTATAACAACTTTGATGTAGATATCTTTTACTGCCCAGACCTGGTGAGGAAGTTTTATTTAGAGACAGATACCGATTCCATCAATCTAGACCTAAGTCTATTCCTTATCCACCCTGACCATGTGGACCTCTTGTCACCATTGAGACTATTGAGGAAGTCACGCAGGTGCCTGCCCCTCCTCAGCATGTCGCACCCGTCCCGTTGATCGAGTATATGACTTTGATGAGTGCGTGATGCACCGAGCAGGATCGTGGTCTCCGGGCGAGCACCACATTTAGAAACATCCATTGTGTTGGACATTAGATCCAACACAATATCCTGGGTATAGACCACACCACCTCATTTAACAGACCTGCATTGCAGATTATCCAAAGCCTCATGATGAGGCAATATACCGCATGTCTTAACACCATCCTTTTGCAATAGCTATTGGCTAACTCTCAGCACATGAGGGGAGTCTAGTATTCTCTACCCATCCTTAGTGACTCGTTTGTGCAGAAATTTTCTGCCAGATGAGGCCTTTGCTGAGTACGATCGAGTACTGGTTACCGCAAAATGTATCACCAGTGCCTACAACAACTGTCTGCACTCGATCTGGATGCCTGCAGTCCAGGTCGAGGATGTTCCTGCTGAGTCATCCTCAGAGGAACAGATGGATGAGGAGGATGATTCTGAGTTCTGACAGCAGCCGTCCTCGAGCGATTCCACTACATCCATGTACTCTATCTGGAAGGGCATGAAATTTTTTTTCAAGAGGCAGATTCGACTGAGGCAACAATTGGATGCTCAGAATACCCGACTGGAGCGTATAGAGGAAACCCTTAAGTGTTCACACTCGGCCGGCCCTAGCACTTCGGCCGGCCCGAGTCAACAAAGACGGTGATATCATTCCTTTCACCTATTTATTGCATTTGCATTTATATGTCTTGCATTGAGGATAATGCCTTAGATAGTGTGGGGAAGGGATACTTACATAAGACCTTTTCTTTTCTTTTTTTCTTTTTCTCTTTTTAGATTACTTTCTAGTATTTTTGGTTTCTTCTTTGCAAAAAAAATTCCTCTTCTAAAAACAAAAAGAATTTTTTGATAGTCTTTGTAAAATACCAAACGGTTGTAAGAATTAAGGGAACCTTAGTAAGAAATCTTTATTTTAGCCTAAATAAGAAAAATATTGGTTTGACTTAGAGTTTAATAGGGACAAGAAAAATAGCTCATATCTTTAATTTTAGCTTAGTAGAATATGCATTAACTCCACACAAATACTTCAAATTTATAGACAAGACTTTGAATGTCAAAAACAAATAAATAAACACCAATTAAGCTGGATTGTTGTGCCTCAAGAAACATAATTATTCACGCCTAAAGGAAATAAACAAATCCTAATTTCGTGGCCTACTTTACTTGAGTGTTTGACCTGGGGGTGTTTTCTCACTTGATGCCCTAAAACCATCTAGTTCGAGAGTCATCGGTTAAATACTCGTTACACGAGTAAAGTAGAAAGCCTAAAAAACTTAAGGATAAACACCTAAATAAGCACTAATAATATTTCATGGCACTCAAGTTAAGTTGAAAAAGTACCAAGCATAATCACACAATGCATATTTATTAAAGTAAAATGACAGAATGAGTTAGAAATACAAAATCTCTCTTGAGCTTACATGAACCATGTTTTTTTATGAGGGCTAAAAGTATAGGAGGACTTATAAGGGTTAAACCTAATTCTTATAGTTATTTGGTTATTTTTACCTAGGCAATTAAAAGTTCTTTTTCTTCTTTAGAGAGGTCTGCTTACCACTAACATTTTCTTTTTTTTTTGGATTTTGTTTGAGTAATCAGCTGAAAACTCTCAGGAGACACAACTCCTCCTCTAGGGGAAATCTAAAAGTTTAAAAGCTTGTTGCACATGCTAAGTGCAATCACGTCACCTGCGAAAGTAGTGTAAAAATTCTCTTGGTCTTTGTTTTGCTCGGGACGAGTAAAAGATAAGTGTGCGGGTGTGATTAATCTCTAGATATGCATATTTCATACCACATCATCATATTTATTTTATATAAAACGTTACTATTAATGTTTTTCTTGTGTGTTTTTACATCCATGGCGTGGAATGAAGAAGATCAAAACACTCATCTAGAGGTTGAGATTTGGACCCTAAAAATAGCAATTGACTTATAGGGTATATCTGCTGCTACAAAGAACAAAAAACCACAAACCAACAGAGGCAACAGACAGGGGGACACGCCAGCAGACTGCGCCAAGGGCGTCACGCTCGTGGCAGCAGTCCTATGGAGCCATGCGTTGAAATTTGACACGTGGCCCCGTTTGTCTCCTGAAGGGTCCTGGGGCTATAAATACCCTAGGGTTGAAGCTGAAATAGAGATTGGGAGAGAAGAGAGATTTTAGAATAGTGTTAGCTAGGTTTTTAGTTTTCTTGCTTGTATTTTCTTCTTCTTTTAGCTTCGTGTAGAGTTTGAAAAGAGAGAGTGTGTACAAATTGTATTTGAAGGTGACAATCTTATACAAGTAATACTTCTCCTTCTTCTTTTCATTATTTGGTATTTTTTACTTACTTTTATTCCTTTGTACTAGTGTAGAACTTTTACTCATTTACTTCTTTCCTTTTGCTTTTATTACTCATATCTGACTAACTCTTGCATTGCATGACTAACTAACTACTAACCCACTAATTTCTAATAACTAGATTGATAATTCAAATGAGTCAATTGTGTCAAATAAGTCTTGTGCAAAAAAGATCTATGACATCTTAAGACAAGAGTTCTAACTCTAACTTAGTAATAAGTATACTCACTGTCATATTTCATGCTTAATCATTTTTTGATAATTTATAAATTTTGTAGCATTGCTTGTTCTTGTAAGCTAGAGAAATCTCAATTCATCTCTGCCGATACCAATAGTGCACTTGTTTCTTCTCCTATTTTTGCCTTCGATTGGATCTTGATAGAGGAATGTTCAAATTTTGCTGTGTAAAGCAAAGTGAGGGGAAGAACTTTCATTCGATCTTTAATATGAATAGTTCTTATGCACAAGGTTTATGCTTGCCTATGATCCATTGTGAGGTTATATCTTCAAGAAGTTAGAGATTAGTGGGAGCACTTAGTAGAAAGTTAGCCATGCATTTTTACCTTTGACAAAAATCACTTTTACAACCATTAAAACAATCCAAGCAATTTTTGAAACAATACTTGTTTTCTTTTCATTCATTATTGAGACAAGAAACATTTTTACTATGATTAAAGAAGCCGCATTCAAGTTTTCATCGCTCTCCCTCCTTGTGAATACGACTCGTCTAACCGTTGTGTTATCACAGTAGATTAACTAAAGCTACAATATTGACCATCACTCTTTTATTTATTCTTGTGCATGTTTTTTAGCGATCAGTATGACAGTTTCACATTCATAGACTAGAGAGAAAGTTTATTGCCAGTGGACATTTTGACCGCTTTACGATAGGCCCAAAGATATTCGCTAATCTTCTCGTTCCAGTCTCGCTTACTTAATGAGATGAACTATTTGAGGATCTTGATGATTGTCTTATAAAATGCTTCTGCCAACTCGTTGGCAGTGGGGTTATATGCAATTGAAGCCATATTCTGTATTAAGTACTTGTCACACAATCGGTAGAATGATTGGCTTACAAATTGAAGACCATTGTCATGGATGATCCTCCTGGGAATACCGAATTGATGGATGACATGATTTCTGAGGAAGTTAATAGCATTGATAGTTTTAACTTCGATGAGCGGCACTGCCTCTGCCAATTTTGTAAAGTAATCGATTATACTAAGGATAAATCAATGACCTTTCGCTGATGGAGGACTGATAGTCCCACAACATCAATTCTCCATGCTTCAAATGGCCAGGATGTGACAGTGGAGTGAAGCATCTCCGGGGTAGATGTGTAAAATCCGCATGAATTGACACGCTTTACACCATTTTTCATACTGAACTGCATCAGCGATCATCGTTAGCTAATAATAGCCAAGTCATCGCAGTTGGTCCTGAAGCTTTGGCCCTGGTTGGTGAGCATCGGATATGCTGTCATGAGCTTCTTTGAGTGCTTGCTGCGCTTTCGAGTTGGATAGACAACGAAGTAAGATGCCATCATACTAATGACAATATAGTATCTTTACTATCGGGTTGTAGTAAAAGCGAGTAGATCTTCATCTGATAGAGATCGCTTCCTTCAAATCGTCAGGTAATATGCTGTGCAAAGCATAGTCGAAGATAGGGAATCGCAAATCTTTGGGTTCGAAGTCTGTTGAAGTTGCATGAACTTCTTTGACTTGCAAACTGTATTTCGGGCAGAGAAGTTGACGGGTAGCCACAATGACGCATTGGCTAGTATTATTGGTCGGGGAAGCTAATGTAGTTACCAGCACGGCTAGAGCATCTGCCTTTTTATTTTGGAGGCGAGATACGTGACTAATATAGAAATTGTAAAATGCATTAGCCAACTCGATGTCTGCCTAGTAATACGATATCAGGTCCTCATAACGTACTTCGTATTCTCCCTTGATCTGATTGATAATCAACTTAGAATCACCATAAGCTTCAAGGTAGTGTACCCCATTTCTTTAGTAAGCTGGAGACCGATAAGCAGAGCATTATACTCAACCACATTATTGAAAGAAGGTTTCATTAATTGATCGGTCACTGATATTGCATATTTATCATCATATTCCCATATTTATTGTTTAATAAACTCTGCTTTAATTATCTTTTTTGTCTAATTATTTGTAGGGTCTTTACTAAAAGAGAAGAAAGAGAAAACAAGACCAAAAGCCCACTAAAGTTCAGATTAAATCAAAATCAAGGATTAGGGCAATTGTTAGCTGAAGATTACAGCAAATCAGAGAGATAACACTAAATGAAAATTGGTTAAATTCAGATTTTGATGGATTCATTTCGGTTAGCTGAAGATCAACAATGATGTAGATGAATCCATAGTCCAAACTAAAAATCTATCAGGAGATAAAGGATACTCGAGAGATTAGAGGCTCGCGCACCCAGGATGTTGCCATCTGGCCACATCTAGGCTGCGGAATCACCACAAATGCCATGTTTCTGTCGCATTACAGTTGAGATACGGGGAGCATTTGCTCCCCTATCTTCAGACGCTCTCCCCCATTATGTTTTTGCTATAAATATCTACAAATTTGGAGGCTAGAGGGGACGATTAGGCAGAGGCAGATTCTTAGGTTAATTTTCATTCTAGTTTAGTTTTTTATTTTTATTTTAATATAATTTTTATTCTTTTTAAACATATGTTAGACTGAGATTCATGTAAGTAAGAGAGAGAGAGAGAGAGAGAGAGAGAGATTTATGTTGAGAGTGACACCAATATAAGCTTCTTTCTTTCTTCCATCATTTCTTTATGTTATCAAAAGGTACGGATTTTTATATTTTTCTTTGTTTTCATGTTCTTCTTGATCTTTTTACTTTTCCTCTTTTGGTACCAATTGCAATCCATGTGAGTCTTATAGCATCGAAAGAGCCTTGCCCTTGCGAGTGCTACTGATAGCTCATGATGACGAATTTTAGTCTCAATCTATATCATTTCATACTTGTATCATCTTGATGATGTAATACAAAAAAGATGAGAATGTAACATTGTCGCCAAAAATTCAAGGTAAGCATTTGGCCAAAGGAGGTAAGTATTTCTTTTAGGTTTTTTTTCTTTTCTTTCAATCCTTTAGTTTAGACATCACCAACTCTCAACTCTCCACTATTTTCACTTTCTTTGTATAAACCATTTTCTATTTTCTCCACCTTCTCAATCTATCACTTTCTTCTTAACTTAACAAAAGATTCTTTTGCCTTTTCTTTACAAGAACAGAAGAAGAACTTTTAACCATCTTTAGCGAACTAAAAGAGAACTTACTAAAAGCTTACACACTAGTCCAACCTTGTGATTGATGACCCACATAGCCAGTTGCAATCACGGTAGTATTGAGTAACTAGCACTATCTATTATCAATTCTGAAATTCTGTATTTTTCTATGTAGGTCTAAACTCAATCAAAATTTTGGCGCCATTGTCGGGGAGGGACGGTAAGTAACTCTCTTTTTTTTTACTTCATTGATTATCTTTCTTCTCTGTTCTTGGAGTGCAGTGGTAGATATCAAGAAAATTTTTGCTGCAGTGAACATATAAATGTCCCTGGACTTTGCTCAAGAAAGCAGAGCCCATAAACCTCAGATTTGCCGCATTCCCGCGACAATCTGAGTGAACTACTAACCTGTATTTTTTGCAGGTTGGTTGAATTGTAAAGTTTAAGTGTTCGCAGCTATTTATTTTTTGTTTAACTCACTGTACATACTTTTCTAACCTCAATAGTAAATTGTTGCTTGTAAATGCTAAGAAGCGTCTAGACTTGCATTTAGGCACATGTCTATTTCATTACATTTTCTATTTACTGTTGAAGAGTGATGGAACCAAGGTACGTGTGCATAGCATATAGTTTAGAAAACATATTTTGAGTGATGTATATTGCTTAAAGTGTTGCTTTTTCTATATATTTTGTACACTTGCATGAATACCATTAAGGGCACATCCTTAAACAAGATAAGGTGAAAAAGTCTCTCTTAGCCCACAAATAATCTCCTCACTCACTAACCCAAGCCTAACTTAAAACTAAGTAGACGTTGGCCCTAGGAACATCTCGGACTCAATAGGAGGCTGATCTAAGGGAAAGTTGAATAGAATTTGACTCTGGCTAAATCAGTATCAAATGTTGGGGATTGAGAGGCGAAAACTCAAAGAATAGTGGTTTGGCATAATTAGGCCCATTGCTTAGGCACGAATACCTCCCACTGGTCTTGTCTCTACCTGACCGATTAACTTGTGGTCAGATTCTGCAATATGCCATTCGTGGACAGTCTAACCAGTTAGGAGTCATCTAGGTCTAAGGTCTATCCTAACTTAGACTAGAATTTTATTTCTTTGTTTGTTTGTTTGATTATTTTTATTTATATTTTTGACATCTTTGTGATATGGATTACAACTATAATTATTCCAATGCATATGGTGATCCATATTTCACACTGACCTCTTTGACTCGGATACTACCAAACCGATATATTATAACTTTAATCAACAAAGTATGCTGGATTGGTCTTATCCGAATCAATATATGCCCCAGTCCCAATATTATGAACATGTTCGGAACAATAATCACTTTCTTCACAGAATCAATGAGGATACAACTCCCCCGAGTCATATTGACAATCACCATTCCAACATTCAGCTTCAAATTTTCCTAGTCATGATTAACCCATAGAAGAAAAATCTGAGGTGACTAAGAGTATAGAAACCATGATTGAGTCTCAAGAACAAAAACTGAAAATGATGGACTCTCAATTCCCACAAGACTACCAAATCCAAAATTCATACTCTATTTCCAAGTTCCTCAACAAGAAGAAGACCCTATAAACTTAGATAGGGGCATGGAAAACTGATTCAGTCCAAAAATGACTTTTTACAATCTATCAATAGGTTAGACGCACAAATGAGTTGTTTGATCAACATAGTGAAAGATAAGAATGAGAAAACTCTACCTAACACATCTTCGACTTCCTAATTTTTCTAGAATATTGATAGGAACCAAGAATCATTGTGTCTTGGAGACTTTGGCCAAGACTCAATTTCACCACGACATCTTGAACTTGACCAATGCCAATCCTTTGACCAATTGGCAAGTTTTTTATTCAATGAGATTGAACTTGATTATGAATGTGAACCCAATCTCCAACTTTGTGCTTCAATTTTCATTTTCGAATCTATGTCGACTCCGATATCCTTAACTGATTTAGACTCATTTCCCGAGCCGGCATTGATTCCCGTATTCATAGATCTTGAAACTAAACCACCTTTTTTGATAGTCACATTCCATTGATGGGAAGAGAATGTGAATTTTAATTTTTTAATTTAGACTCAACTATTGAACCAATACTGACTCTCGAACCTACACTAGATTTTTCTGAGTTAGTAATGGTTCCTGAACCTATCACTCTGAGCCCAAGTCAACAATTTCATCGAGTCACATTCTTTTGTTGGACATAAGTATAGATCATAATGACTCAGTGATGATTTTTCAGGATTGGTCATGTAAAGAGAATAATTTTCATGATAGGATCTTGCATGATCCTATTCATATTAGAGATTGTAAATATATAAATAGAAAAGTGGTCAATAAAGCTGGGTTCTGTGAACCACCACATTATCTTCATTGGGTAACAACGCTTGGCCCAATCCGACCACCACCGGAACTACCACCTTAAGGTATTATTTTTCTTTCTTTTCTTCTTTTTCTTGTATTTATGCGCTCATTCATACATTGAGTACAATGCATGAGATAGGTGCGGGGGAGGGTTCTAACATAACATAGGTTTTCTTTTTATTAAAAAATTTAACATTTTCTTGCTTTTTAAAACTTTTTGAAAAGAGAAACAATATTTTTGACCTGTTTTTTGTAAGAAATTAAGTTAATTTTAAGGAATAGGAGAATTATAATTAGGATTTCTTATATTTGATCAAAATAAGATTATTTGTTTGATTTCTAAGGTCAGGAAGATAATTCGAAAAAGTAATTTAATCTTGATTTTTATCTTTATGAAATATGCATACTTTATACACTTACACACTTAGGGTTTAAAAACAAAGATTTTTATGCCTTATATAAAAAAGAAAAAATAAAAAGAAATATATATATATATATAATCCTCTAATTAAGCTCAGTATTTGGCCTTATAATACATAAGTATTCACACCTAAAATTTGTCCATATAATAAATAAAATACTTAGTTTTGTGGCCTTATTTGCTCGAGTCCTTAAGTCCTTGGGGTGTTTTCTCACCTGGTGCCCTAAGACCGTCCAGTTTGGGAGTCACAGAATAAATGTTTGTTACATGGGCAGATTAAAAAGCCTAATAAAACTATGGAATAATACCACACACACACACACACACACACACACAAGGCATAAGAGTTAGAGTTAAAAAATCGCGAGTCAAAGTTACATTGTCACAAAGGTGCATATCACTTAGGATAAAGTAATAGACTAGATGAGAAATATAATTGACTCCTTATCTTGATTGATAACAAATTTTTAAATAGAGACTAAGTTTAGAAATGAAAAATTCGATTTTTCTATGACTTATAGATTACTTGAACTCTTACTATAATACTTCAAATATTTTCTCTGCTTTTCAAATGCTTTTCAAAAATACTAACACTTTGTTTCTCTTTATTTATGGATTTTGTGGGTAATCCACTGAAAATCTTCAAAAGAGAAAACTCGTCCTCTAGGGGTAACCTAGAGGTTTAACGGCTTGTTACACATGCTAAGTGCAACCGTAATTCCTACGAAAGTGAGTTAGACAAGGTTAGCTTTGTTTCACTTTTTATTTGTTTTGCTTAAGGACGAGAAAAAGATAGGTATGGGGTGTGATCAGTCACTAATATTGCATATTTACCATCACATTCCCATATTTATTGTTTAATAAACTCTACTTTAATTATCTTTTTTGTTTAATTATTTGCAGTGCCTTTACTAAAGAGAAAGAAGAGAAAATGAGCCAAAAAGCCCACTAAAGTTCCGATTAAATCAAAATCAAGGATTAGGGATATTGTTAGCTGAAGATCAGAGCAAATTAGAGAGATAACACCAAATAAAAACCGGTTAAGTTCGGATTTTGATGGATCTATTTCGGTTAGCTGAAGATCAACAGTTATATAAATGAATCCGAGCCTAAACTGAAAATCTATCAGGATATAAAGGATGCTCAGAGATCAGAGCTCGCGCATCCTGGATCTGGCCACATCCAGGCCACAGAAATATCACAAATGTCCCATTTTTACCACATTACATTTGAGATACGGGGAGCATTTGCTCCCCTTATCTTCAGACGCTCTCCCCCGTTATTTTTTTGCTATAAATATCTGCGAATTCGGAGGCCAAAGGGGACAATTAGGCAGAAGTAGATTCTTAGGTTAGTTTTCATTCTAGTTTAGTTTTTCATTTTTATTTTAATGTAATTTTTATTCTTTATAAAATAAGTTAGACTTAGATTCATGTAAGTGAGAGAGATTTATGTTAAGAGTGACACTGATATAACCTTCCTCCTTTCTTTCATCGTTTCTCTATGTAATCAAAAGGTACAGATTTTTTTGTCTTCTTTATTTTCGTGTTCATCTTCTTATTTTTACTTTTCCTCTTTTGGTATCAATTGCAATACAAGTGACTCTTATAGCATCAAAAGAGCCTTGCCTTGCGAGTGCCACCGACAGCTCATGACGATATTTTAGTCTCAGTCTGTATCATTTCATACTTGTATCGTCTTGATGATGTAATATGGAAGAGACGAGAATCAACTCTTATGGGCTATGCGCTGATCACCTTCACTTTAAGATAACATTATCGCCAAAGATTCAAGGTAAGCATTTGGTCAAAGGAGGTAAGAATTTCTTTTAGCTTTTCTTCTTTTCTTTTAATCCTTTAGTTTAGATCATCACCAACTCTCAACTATTTTCACTTTCTTTGTATAAACCCATTTTCTATTTTCTCCACCTTCTCAATCTACCACTTTCTTTTTAACTTAACAAAAGATTCTTTTTTCTTTACTTTACAAGAATAAAAGAAGAATTTTTAACCATCTTTAGTGAACTAAAAGAGAACTTACTAAAAGCTTTTATCGCTAGTCCCTTCTTATGGATCACGACCACATAGCCACTTGCTATCGCGGTAGTATTGAGTACCTAGCGCGATCTATTATCAATTCTAAAATTCTGTATTTTTTAGTGCAGGTCTAAACTCAATCATTAATGAAAAGGCGCGAAGGAGTACATGATTATGGGGCGAGATAAATACCATCCCTACCCCCGTGACCACCTTGTATTCAGGGTCTATTCTTGATGCACCATCAAAAAATGTTTGCTTCATCGGTTGAAATTATGTTGGCCCCAACTACCTCATCCACGATATCTTTATGAAGCTTCGAAGTCTCTGAAACTGGATGAGTGGCTAGAAAATCTGCAAGGGTCTGACCTTTCACTGCCTTTTGAGGAACGAAAGTCACATTGTACTGGGATAACAATATCCCCTAATTCGCTAGTCTGGAATTTAACCATTTCGATTTCGTCATGAGGATCCTTAAAGGATTGACTCTAGCTAAGTACTCCTTTTCAACGGGGTTGTAGTGGCATTTAGCCCTAATCAACGTCCAGCTTAGGTAATAAGCAGCCTGCTCGATGCCTTCATCATTATTTTACACAAGCAAAGTGCCTAAAGAATAGTCCATGGCTCTTACATATAGTAGGAATGATTTTTCCGATATAGGAGCTACTAAAACCGAAGGATTAGTTAGATATTCCTTGATATCCTCAAAAGCTTTCTTGCAGGTGTCATCCCAGACGAAAGAGACACCTTTCTGTTGGTCCAAAAGTCTATCACTCTAGTTTTGATGATGATTAACTCATGTAGTTATAGTACTAATGATCTTGTGTTTATATAGTTTCAGTTATTGATCAAGATCTTAGTAGGTGCTTAGCTTCAATAAAGGAGTTTTGGAGCTAACATATGTAGATTCAAGAGCTCGCGCATCAAGTTCGCATCTAGCAGTCGGTTGGAGTAAGCTCATTTGGATCGTGTTTGGATCGAGTCGGCTTGGAGAAGGAGTTTTAGAAGAAGACTTCAGTTTGTTTAGTTTTAATTTGTGTTTAGATCTTGTGTAAGATAGACTAGTGTTGATATGCTCAAGTTCACACACACACGCACACAAATTCAATATGTTTGATTTTCGATTTAACCGGTTTTAGATTTCAAATATACATATATATGGTTTTCATGAATGGATAGAATCAAAACAAGTTTACATGGTTTAATGTATATTGGATTTCATCTATATGCATTTATGCTTTATATATTTAGAAAAACATATTTTGATGATTGTATTTCATATATTTAGAGTTTTGTATTTAACAAAACTTATCTTTGGATTTAACGTCAAAAATATAGATATATCGTTTATATGTGTATTGGATTCTATCCATACACTCTATTCTTCAAAAGAGTTTAAATATCTTATTTTGTATTTATACAAGTTTTAAAGAAAATGGATTTTTATTCTAAAATTCAAGTTTTGAAAAATATGATTTTTGGTTTAAAGCTTAATTTTTATATCACAAAAATAGTTCAAATAGTTTGTAATATGTGTTGATTTTGATCGCACATATTTGTTTTTAAAATATTTATAAGAATGTATTTTTGTGAAATTTATGAGAATTTATGGGATTTTATAGGTGTTAAAAAGACCAAGTTTCATAGCCTATTATCTCAAGCCTGAGACCGCTGGTAGTCGACCGGCCGATCGACCGAACCGGAGCTCGGTCGATCGATGTGCACAAGAACGTGCTTAAGGCCTGCCTATAAGGCCGATCGACCGAGCAGTCGACCGACTGTTACTACCCAACTCTCGGGTAGCGCCGGTCGACCGGGCGATTGACCGACAAGGCAATGCCTTTAGGCGCGATCGACCGGGCAGTTGACTGACAGGCAAGTTTGCTTAGGGCAGTCAACCGGGCGGTCGACCGGTGGTTCAACGGTCAGAAATATGACTGTTGGCCGGTTGACCGGAAGGTCAGAAATGACCTTTTTGGACCCCAACGGTTATAATTCTGAGAGCCTATAAATAGAGGGTCTCTCAAGATGTTTTCATCAAGATTTTAGAGAGCCTTTCTTCCAATTTATTTTAGTGTTTGCAGCAGCAAGTTTAAAAGAAGTTTTTGAGCCTAAAAGTTTTATCTTTTATTTGTTTCCAAAGTATTGAAAAAATTAAAGAAAAGAGAGTCTTTGGGAAATGGTTTTGATCTTTCTTTACAAATCTATTTGGTGTTTTTTCCAAGTGTTTTTCTTTCTCTTTTCCAAACACTTTATTTTTATCAATCTCTAATCCTTTCTATAGGATCTTGTTTTTGTGAGAGAAATTGTTTGCAATCTATTGTGATCACCAAGTGTTGTTTGTGATAATTTGATCACCAAGATTGTAATCTTTTTTTTGCTTTGATTTTGTGCCTATCTCTCTTTTGTAGAGGTGATTGTGTTTGAGCTCTAGCTTTATGCCTATCCCTCTTGTATAGGGGTGATTGTGTTTGAGTTTTGGCTTTGTGCCTTTCCCTCTTGTGTAAAGGTGATTGTGTTTGAGAGAGTAGTAGTATACTCTAAGTGTAGAGTTATAATTCCTCAGTGGAGGCGCCTTTGTGGAAGGTCCTGTGTTGACATAGTGAAAATCCTTCTGTGTGAAGGCGGGGATGTAGAGCAGTGGCTCAAACCTCGAAACATATCTTGTTGTTTGTGTTTGATCCACTATCTCTCAACTCTATATCTCTTATATCTTGCATTACTTTATATTGTAAATATTCATGTGCTATATATAGTTTGTGTGTGCCCACACTTATATTGAACCAAGAGAGCTTCATATAGCACATCAACTCTTAATCTAGAGGAATCTTTAGGAGATAGTCTAGAGCCCTTCACCGGGAATTTGGCTACACTCTTTGGTTACACATAGCGTGTTGCAATTGAGTTTTAAATTTTACATCATTTGTCATTAGATTAGCTAGTACACCTATTCATCCCCTCTAGGTGTATTTCAAGTGGTATCAGAGCCTTCGCTCGTGATATTCGGTTTAACCACTTAGGAGTGAGATCTTAGATTACTAATCTAGATTTGCATTTGCACACATTATTGTTTACTCTTGGATTTCCTTGCCCACCTATGTTTGATGTTACCAACATTGATATATGAAAGTATACGATGCGTACATATCTTAAATCTCTAAGATTGCATGTTTACCTTGCCACTACTATGAAATCTTAACTTGGTAATGACAAGCATATAGAGGCCAATGCACAAGCCTTAGTGGCACTTAGGCACACTCTTAGCAAAAATTATTTATGTATGATTTCTTATTATGATTTTGCTTTTGCAGTGTGAAATACATTGACCTCTCTCGAGCTACAAATGACAAACAATGTGGAGAAAGATCTAGTGGAGAAGAGTCTGACCAAGCTTGCATTATGATCCAAGGGAATGACTCTCTTGAGGTAATTTCGGACACTCAACTAGATGATAGTGCTAGTTCTTCTTATGATGATAACATGGATGCACATGCATTAAAAGAAGAACTATCTATATTTTGTGAAAACTTGCTTTCACAGTACAAAAATTTGAAAAGTAAGAGTTCTAAATTAATAGAAGAAAATAAAAATTTATTTTCAAAGCTAAACATGATTTTACAAGAGAGGGTTGAGATTTCAAATGAAAGGGACTCATTAAAAACTCAACTTGATCTTGTGATCGTTCACATATATTGCATATATATTGTCACATTACCATGTTTATTATCTAATAAATCCTATTAATAAAGTCTTATTTTTCTTTATTAAGTGCAGGCCCATTGCTTAAGGAAAGGGTAGAGAAACGAGCCCAAAAATCTATTAAATTCTGATTTAATTCAGAATTAATTTGAAATCAGTAAATCAGGACAGAGTATGACAAATCAGGGAGGATGGAAACCGGTTAATTTGATTTTATCAGAATGCGAATTAGTTAGCTTGAGAATCACCAGAGATTAGATCAGAATCACAAAATAACAGCAAATCCAGCCGGACAAAAGGGGGCCAAATCACACGTCAACCAAATCCCCACCTGGATATGGCCAATTGACCACATCCTGGCCGCGGATCTGCGGCCATAATCGTAGATCCGTGGCCTGTTGGTGGAGATAAGGGGAGCGTGTGCTCCCCTTATCTCCTCACCCCTTTCCCTCTGGGTTTTTGCCTATAAAAGGCAGGGTTTTGTATTGAAAAAGGGGTGAAGACTAGGATTAAATTTCTTGTTCATTTTTAGGGTTTAGGTTCTTTGTTAGATAGTATAGAGAAGTTGTATCTCTGTTTTCTAATTTGTAGTTAAGTCCAAATACCAGTGTGAGAGAGGAACATAGTGATTGTAATCTGAAGATTGAAGTGACATCAATAAAGGTTCAAAGCGTCTCTTCTTCTTCTCCAATTCACATGTATGTCTCATTTTGTTTCCATGTTTTGTTTTGCATTATTCATGAGTAGCTAAACTTATTTTCTGTGCTCACTAATTAATCTCTTCTACCTCTTGTCTCTCGATTGATTTTTATGAAAGTGACTCTCTTGAATCATAATAATGCCTGAGTTTAACCTTGTTCTTGAAAGCTCATGAGGATGCTTTTCTTTTAAACTTGGATTGTCAAAACACAAATATCTTTAAGATGTTTTTATTCCATACTTGCTTCTTCGCGCTTGATGGTTTAACATTCTCTGTTTAATAATATGTTAAGAAAGGCCTTAAAATTTAAACCAAAATCATCTTATTTGTTTTACTTCGACATTAAAAGAAACTAAAAGTTTTTGCCTATGATAAAAGTGATGCACCAAAATGTTCTTGAGATAAGTAAGTAGTTGAGTAGAAAATTAGTGAGCCCATATCTTTTCCTATATTAAAAACAACCAAACAATCTTCATCATTTTTTTTAAAGATCACCTTTCCAAAGCCTTCTCTAAGTTTTAAGTTTTTCTTTAAATCACTTCCTTCTCTTCATTCTCTTCTCAACTAAAAAACAAACACCATTCTTTGCTTTCTAAACGAAAACACCGAAAAGCTTTCATCGCATTCCTGCTCGTGGACACGACCCGTTAGCCCAAAGCTATGCGGTAATTCTCATCGCTTTCATTTTACAATCAATTTTTGGCGCCGTTGCCGGGAAGGGAAGGGAGTATTTTTTTAACAAGTTTGGTGTCTTATTTCAGGGATGTCAAGAAGATTTAGTACTCAAGCATTGCAAGAGAAGACCTTCTATTCTGTGCCCCTACTCTCAAAAGTAGAAAACAAAATTTTAAAAAATTGCAGCGCAAGTTTGAAAATTTGTGGACTACTAAAAACTCTTTTTTGCAGGACATATTGCTTGCAAAAATAAATTTTTTGTGCGTTATTATTCTTGCTATATCTAATATTCACCCTCCCTGTTTTTAATCCAATAGTAATCTGAGTGATTGTTAATTGCTTAAAAAACGTTTAGACTTGCATTCTAGGCATTTGTCTAATTACGTTTATTTTATAATTATTGTTGAAGATAGCTGGAGATAAGGTACGTATGCATAGCATATAGTTAGAAAACATTCTTGGGTGATATTTGATTTTGAATGTTACTTTTCTATATCTTGCACACTTTGCACAATCAATTCTAAGGGCAAAACCCAAATCAAGCTAAGGTGGGAAAGTCATTACCCTTCCTTAGCCCACAAACCATCTCCAAGCATGCACAACCTAAACTTAAGTAAAATCTGATAGACGTTGGCCTTAGGGGCATCTCGAACTTACTAGGAGATTATCTTAAGGGGGAAGGTGATAGAATTTGACCCTGCCAAATCAGTGTCTAGGAAAGGGATTGAGGGGCGAAACCCTGAAGGCTGGTAGTTTGACTTAATTAGGCCTGTCGCTTTTGCGCGGATACCTCCCACCAATCTTGCCCTGACCTGGCTGATTAGCTTGTGGTCAAAGTCTGCATTATACCTCCTTAGACAATTAACCAGTTAGGAGTTGTCTAGGTCAAGGTTACCTTAGACTAGGCTTGGTTGTTTTCTCTTGTTGACTATTGGTGAACTTGTTTGTGATTGTGTTTGTGTATGCAAGTATGGTCAAGAGACCCTAATTCATCTAGGTTGACTAGAAACACATCACCACCCAAGTTCGAATCAAATTCAGATTCAGTTATGCTTCAACCGACATCTTTGCAGGATAGGTTCTATCCCATTAGAACCTCACTTCCATCCTGCATCCAACTTTCATCGGTTGGTGATCACAACTTTGAGCTTAAGTCAGAATTCAACAACACACTCCCTAAGTTTCATGACTTAGAGTCCAAAGATGCTTATTTCTTCATAAGAGAATTTGAGGAAGTATGCTTAATGATAAAAATCTCACACCTTGCAGATGATGCTATTAGGTTGAGATTTGTCCCATTTGCTCTTAAGGACTTAACCAAGAAATGGATGTACAGCTTAGCGGCCGGCTCTATCACATCCTGAAATGGTTTCATCAAGGTCTTCTTGAAGAAATTCTATCCAATGCATAAGACTGCTCTTGTTAGGAAAAACATCATGCAGTTCAAGTAAGAACCTAGTGAACCGTTTTGGAGGTACTTTGAACGCTTCAAAGACCTTCTTGTCAAATATCCTCATCATGGAATAGAGAAATGGTGACAATCTCAAATTCTTTATGACGGTTTAGACTACTCAACCAAGACCCTCTTAGAAAGCATGTGCCAAGGGGGATTCTTGCAGAAGGATGAGAATGAAGGATGAGATTTATATGAGAATCTAGCTGAAAAGACCATCCAATAGGAATCAACTAGTGAAAACTCTAGGAATTCAAACTCCATCTCTTCAGAAGAAGGTCTCCATTCAATTGAATAATCCATAGCTAACGAAGCTAAGTTAGCTAACCTAGCGAGAAGGCTGGAAGCTTTAGAAACTAAGGAACCAAGTCCAGTCAATCAAGTTAGCCTAAACTAATTTTCAACTCCGGGTTGTACTTACTGTCAGGCCATGAATCATGTGTTTGAGGAGTGCCCTGTGTTTCAAGCTCAACAACACTTTTCAGAACCGATAAATGTGGCCTTTTCAAGGCCGAACAATGATCCTTACGCACCAACGTATAATCCTGGTTGGAGAAATTACCCAAATTTCTCATGGAGCCAACACAACAATGAGCACCCACGGTCAAACCATGCAAGCCACTTTCATCATTCCAATAATTCTTCCAATCATCAACCCAATTTTTCTAATCACTATCATAATTCTCTCAACCATCCGCCCAATTTTTCAAATTATCAACAAAACTTTCCCAACCAAGCTCCACAATCTTCATTTCAGAATCCTCAATATGAAAAGAGAATGAATGACTTTGAGAGAGATATGAAAAGGTACATGAAGAACCAAGATTCTCTCATGCAAATAATACAGAGGCTAGAGGTTCAAATGAGCCAATTAGCCAATCCACATAATGAAAGGCAAAAGGGTACCTTGCCCAATCAACCAATAATGACTCCTAAGAATTCTCAACAAGCTCATTTAGCTGAGGATCAATCATTGAATCAATGTAATGCTGTTCATACATTGAGGTCGGGAAAGAAAGTTGCTAATCAAGTGTCAACACCATCTAATCCCATTCAGCACAATCACACTCAAGCATCCACCTCATCTAGTCCCAATCATTCAAAATCTGACGAATCTAAAACAGATAAGTCAACCAGTCAGGTGTACAAGCATATAGTACCATTTTCTAATAGGCTAAAGAACAACAAGCAAAATTCACACATGGATAAAATAATTGAGATCTTCAACCAAGTGAAGATAAATGTGCCACTCCTTAATGCCATCCAATAAGTCTCATCCTATGCAAAATTTCTTAAGGACATGTGCACTAAGAAGAGAAAGACTAATGTACCCAAAAAAGTCTTCTTAGCCACTAATATTAGTGAGCTACTTCGGGTCCGATCCCTGTCAAGTACAAGGATCCGGGTTGTCCTACCATTGCCTGCACTATAGGACAAGCCGAGATTAGTCATGCACTTCTTGACTTGGGAGCAAGTATCAACCTGCTTTCATTCTCAGTTTATCAACAACTCGGGTTGAGCGATCTTAGTCCAACTCGAGTCACAATCCAACTGGCTGACCGTTATGTGAAAGTTCCAAAGGGGAAAAGTAATGATGTCCTTATCCGGGTCGGGGAGTTTATCTACCCAGTTGATTTCATAGTTCTTGAGACACAACCTGTGTCCAATCCTAGGGCTCAAACTCTTGTTATCCTAGGGCGCCCATTCTTTGCTAATGCTAATGCTATTATCAATTGTAGGAATGGGTCTATGAGATTAACCTTTGGGGACATGACTAGAGAAGTCAATGTCTTCAACCTAGAAAAACAACCTCGTAAGATAAGAGACCAAACATTTGAGGTAAACTTTATTGAAAACAATTGTGATGAAGAAAGTGAAGGTATAGAGAGTGAGTCTCTGTTTCTTAATGAATTATTTAAGAATGAATGTGATTATCTTAATGAGAAGGCATATGTCAGAGATCCTAATTTTAGAGTACCCTTTAAAAAGGAAAATTTGATTTAAATATCTTCACTTTCGACGAGCCAACCAATAATATATCGCATGAGAATATAATTCAAGAAGCTTTAATTGATATACTCTTTGAAAACCTCTTCGAAGAAGAACTTATGTGTTTGGATGAACCAACTAGGGATATTTTGGTTAATTACACACCTCCAGGGAAAAGTGTTGACCTAAGTTTTGAGGAGATGTATGGAACTGAGTTAGAATTCCTAGGCATTCATAGTGAGGAAGTTCCAACTGAGAAGTGTGATGATGATCAATTTTTGAATAATGGATGTAAAAAAATGAGGAAAGAAAGCAAAAAGAAGGTGAGACTGGGGAGGAAGCGAGCTAAAATGATAAAAAGATTGGCCTCCCCACTATGCCCTATAAATAGAACCCATTGGAATGATGGGAAGAGAGCTAGAAGGATGAGACCGAAACAAATCTCGGTGTAGGAGAAACATGATGTTGTACATATTTTTATATAATATATATGCACCTCTTTTACATTCCCTTTTATGCATCTATACATTACTTTCATACAATGGGGACAATGCATGAGATAAGTGTGGGGGAGGGCTCTAACATGACTAGCTCTAACATGACTAATATATATATATAAATAATAATATATTAAAAACAAAAGAAACAAATATATATATATATATATATATATTGAAAGAAAAGAACAATATTTTGATATTTTTTTTGTAAGAAATTAAGTCAATTTTAAGGAATAGGAAAATCATAGTTAGGATTTCCTGTACTTGGTCAAAATAAGATGACTTGTTTGATTTTCAGGGTTAGGAAGAAAATTGATGAAAGTAATTTAGCATTGTTCTTTACCTTGAAGAAATATGCACACCATATACACTTACACACTTAGAATTCAAAAACAAAGATTCTTATGCCTTATAAAAAAAGGAAAAATATATATATATATATATATATATATATATATATATATAATATATATATATATGTATATATGTATGTATGTATGTATGTATATCTATGAAAAATAAACAAATCTAATTATTGATTAGCTAGGTGCTTTGGCCTAAGAAAGCCTTGGTATTTATGCAAAAGATAATTAGATAAGTTTGAAATATAAATATATAAATCCTCTGATTAAGCTGGGTATTTGTGCCTCATGAAGCATAAGTATTCACGCCTAAAAGGGGTACATTTTATAAATAAAAATCCTTAGTTTCGTGGCCTTGTCTGCTCGAGTGTTTAAGTCTTTAGGGGTGTTTTCTCACCTGGTGCCCTAAGACTGTCCAGTTTGGATGTCACCGACTAAAGGCTCGTTACATGGGCAGATTAGAAAGCATAATGGAACTAAGGAATAATACCGCCAAAAATAAATAAGACATAAGAGTTAATATTAAAGAACCCTTAGTCAAATTTCACAGTCACGAAGGTGCATAAGACTCAGGGTAAAGTAATATACTAGATGAGAAATACAATTTGACTCTTTACTTTGATTGATGGCATATTTTTGAATAGAGACTAAGTTTAGGAATAAAAATTTTGATATTCCTATAACATATAAATTACTTGAACTCTTACAAATATACTTCAAATATTTTCTTTCTTTTTCAAAATGCTTTTCGAAAATACTAACATTTTTTCTCTTTCTTTATGAATTTTGTGGGTGCAATCCACTGAAAACCCTCACGAGACAAAACTCGTTCTCTAGGGGTAATCTAGAGGTTTAATGGCTTATTGCACATGCTCAGTGCAATCGAGTGACCTGCGAAAGTGGTCTAATAATTGATTAGGATTAGTTTTGATGTTTTTGCTCGAGGGCAAGTAAAAGGTAAGTGTGAGGGTGTGATCGGTCACATATATTGCATATATATTATCACATTACCATGTTTGTTATCTAATAAATCCTATTAATGAAGTCTTATTTTTCTTTATTAAGTGCAGGCCCATTGCTTAAGGAAAGGGAAGAGAAACGAGCCCAAAAGCCCATCAAATTCTGATTTAATTCAGAATTAATTCAAAATCAGTAAATCAGGACAGATTATGGCAAATCAGGGAGGTTGAAAGCCGATTAATTTGGTTTTATCAGAATCCAAATTGGTTAGCTTGAGAATCATAAGAGATCAGATCAGAATCACAGAATAATAGCAAATCCAACCGGACAAAAGGGGCCAAATCACACGTTAACCAAATCCCCACCTGGATGTGGCCAATTGACCACATCATGGCCACGGATCCGCGGCCATAGCCGCAGATCTGCGGCCTGTTGGTGGAGATAAGGGGAGTCTGCGGCCTGTTGGTGGAGATAAGGGGAGCGTTTGCTCCCCTTATCTCCTCACTCCTTTCCCTCTGGGTTTTTGCCTATAAAAGAAAAGGTTTTGTACTGAAAAAGGGGCGAAGACTAGGATTAAATTTCTTGTTCATTTTTAGGGTTAGGTTCTTTGTTAGATAGTATAGAGAAGTTATATCTCTGTTTTCTAATTTGTAGTTCAGTCCAAATACCAGTGAGAGAGAAGAACAGAGTGATTGTAATCTGAAGATTGAAGTGACATCAATAAAGGTTCAAAGCGTCTCTTCTTCTTCTTCAATTCATGGGTATGTCTTATTTTGTTTCCATGTCTTGTTTTGCATTATTCATGAGTAGCTAAACTTATTTTTTGGGCTCACTAATTAATCTCTTCAACCTCTTGTCTCTCGATTGATTTTTATGAAAGCGACTCTCTTGAATCATAATAATGCCTGAGTTAAACCTTATTCTTGAAAGCTCATGAGGATGCTTTTCTTGTAAACTTGGATTTTCAAAATACAAATATCTTTAAGATGTTTTTATTTCATACTTGCTTCTTCGCGCTTGATGGTTTAACATTCTCTGTTTAATAATGTGTTAAGAAAGGCCTTAAGATTTAAACCAAAATCATCTTATTTGTTTTACTTTGACATTAAAAGAAACTAAAGGTTTTTGCCTATGATAAAAGTGATGCTCCAAAATGTTCTTGAGATAAGTAAGTAGTTGAGTAGAAAATTAGTAAGCCCAGATCTTTTCCTATATTAAAAACAACCAAACAATCTTCATTATTTTTTTAAAGATCACCTTTTCCAAAGCCTTCTCTAAGTTTTAAGTTTTTCTTTAAATTACTTTCCTTCTCTCCATTCTCTTTTCAACTAAAAACAAACACCATTCTTTGCTTTCTAAACAAAAATACCGAAAAGCTTTTATCGCATTCCTCCTCGTGAACACGACCCGTTAGCCCAAAGCTAGACGGTAATTCTCATCGCTTTCATTTTACAATCATCTTGCTTTAAAAGAAAATGAAATTTTATTAAATAAAAATGATTGTGATGATGTTTTGAAGAATAAGAAGGTTTTATCTTCAAAACTCAATTTTGTTTTAAAGGAGAACAATTTTTTGAAAAATAAAATTGCTTTGATTTCAAAAGAATTGGAATTTATTTCAAATAAAAATTTTTCTTTGAAAAATAATTTGGCTTCCCATTCTTGTCATGATTCTATTGTTATACCCTATATTGATAAGAATGTATGCTTTCACTTCTTCTGCAACAATTGAAAATGAAATTTCATGTTGAAGAATAGTGTAGATTGTTTAGGCTCCACTTTGAGCCAATGTGTCATGAACCACGCATGATTAGAATCTATATTTCTAAAGAAACATACTCCATATATTCATGCACACAAACTATGGCATATACATGCTCATCATGCTCACACACATGATTCTATGTATGCTCATATGTAAACTTGTATACATTGTGGACGTACGAGCCACCTTGCATAGTTTTGTTATGATAGAATAAATATTTTAAATTTTGCAAATAAATTTGTTTGGGTTAGGAAAGGTGCTAACCCTCATGGACCCAAGAAAGTGTGGGTACCAAAATTCACTCATATTGTATTTGATATAAATGTGGGCTCTCACTTGATGTGAGGGTATTGGTGCCTTGATGGTGGATGCGATCTGAGCCTAAAGATCATATTTGTGGATGCATCACTTTCAAGGATGTTTGGTGGGAGGACCACCATGGTTTGGAGACCTAGAGATTAGCCCTATTGGTTTTGGTAACTATCCCTAACTCCTTATTTTATTTACATGTTTTACATGAATATTTTTAGTATGTATTAGTTTTTCATATTTTCTATATTTATTATGTTAAATATAATGTTAATTAGACTTGAGATATATATAAATAGTATTTGAGATACACCATGTCTATATGTTTAGTTAATGTGTATATTCTAACTCTAAAACACGTGCATTTATCCTAATGATCATGTTTGTTTATGATTTTGTACTTCATATTTTTGATTACTTGTTTAGATGTAGTTTTCGTTAAAACTTGTGCTTATACTTATACAACTGGTGAGCCACATTTGATTATTATTACTTTATTACTCAATTGTACCCATTAGATGTACTTGTATAACCTTATTTTGATGATTCTTGCATCTTAATATGTATTCCCTATTTTTGTATATATTTTGATAAAAATGTGCTTAGCTTCATGTATATGTCAATTTTATCTAAAACTTTAGATATACATGTCTATCCTAGAGTCACTTGCTTTTCATGCAATATTCTATTATGGACTCATTTATATTTGGGACATGTATGTATACTCTAGTTTAGACAAAAAATACATATGTCTTGAAGTTTGTTTTGATTTGATGTAAATTAAATTTTTATAATGTTCACGTTTATAAAGGAATTTCATATGAGCTTCATTGACTATCTCCATGATTATGCTTATTACATGATTTTTGCAATCTACATCATCTTGTTTACTAATGATATTGAATTCATGATAATCTCTTATGCTTTATAGACTTTGAGTGTCAATTATTGTGTGATTTTCATGTTCTCATGGATATATTCATATTTTATTTCTTACTTGAACGATTTCGTACTAGTTTTCAAAATTATATTTAAAACTAGTCTCTATTTTTCAACTGGTAGAGTTTTTAAACTATGCTAAAATATTTTCAAATCATGATTTTTGAAAACCCTACCATCTAAGGGCGGTTGGATGGGCAACCATGCCTTGTATACCCTTATTGAATATCTTTTAAACTCTTGCATGAATAGGGTGGTAGGTATGAGTTACACACATAATCTTCATGAAATTTTATTTTTTTATACTCATATTTGTTTCTTATATATGTATGTTTCAAATTTCAATTGGTATTTTCATTTTCATGCATACATATATATGATTTGATTGTACTTGGTTTACAATATCTTTACATTCTCAAAGTACAAATTATATTGATGTTAAGCTTGATTTTATTTCAAATACTAATTGGTATCTTTACAAGATTATGTATTGCTTTGAATTGGTATTTATTTGGTATCAAAATATACCTCATGTTTCACCTTCAATTAGTATCAAAATGTACTATTGTTATCTTAAAATTTTTTCTCGACAAATGGTACCAACTTTTGTTTTGTCAACTATGATTTCATTGGTATCATAATTCATTAAGTTGACTTCAAGAAATTTCAAAAATTCATTTTAAAAAGTGATTTAAAAATTTGTTGATATGTTTTGCCTTTATGCAAGGGGAGCTTAATATCTCTTCTATATATAGATTCATATTGAAGTGTATTACACATATAGTAGAGCTTGACCTCTCACCTTATGTGGTACACGTGTGTAGGGGGGAGCTTAACATCTCCGCTTATACGTTGTATATTATGCTTTATGTGGGCTAGGGTCCAATCTGTTGGCCCAGAGGCCTTCCACTCTAATTTTGATGATGATTAACTCATGTAGTTATAGTTTACTAATAATCTTGTGATGTTTAGTTTCAGATACTTAACCAAGATATTAGTAGGTGATTAGCTTCAACAAAGGTGTTTTTGGAGCTTTCACATGGTGATTCAAGAGCTCGAGCGTCAAAGTTCATATCTAGCACTCGTTGGAGTCAAGCTCGGTGGATCAAGTGTGGATTGAGTCGACTTGGAGATGGCGCTCTATATGAAGACTTCGGTACATTGTTTAGTTTATAGTTTAGATCCATTGTTAAAGATTAGATAGTGTGATATGCTCAAGTTCACAACACACACAGTTTCATGTTTATTAGTTTTTGGTTTTTGGTTTAACCGATCTGATTTTCATGAATAGATAGAATCAAAACAAGTTTACATGGTTTAATGTATATTAGATATTGATCTATATACATGTATGCTTCATATTCTTAGAAAAGCTTATTTTGATAACTTATTCATGTATTTGGGTTTTGGTATTTTAACAAACTTATTTTCGGATTTAATGTCAAAAACATTGATGTATATCTTTATATGTATATTGGATTATATCCATATACCATATGCTTAAAAGTTGTTTCATATCATGTTTTTGTATTTGGATGTGTTTTGGAAAAATCGGATTTCCATTTCAAAATCTAAGTTTTGGAAAAAACGGATTTTGGTTTTCGGCAAAATTTTTAAGTTATAAAAATAGTTCAAAATGTTTGTAACATGGTTTGATTTTACTCAAACATGTTTGTATATCAAAGTATTATACTGAAACTATTTTTGTGGATTTTTAGAGATTTTATGGGATTTATTTGATAATTAAAAACCCAGTTTTAAATCCTATAACCTGATCTGCCAGGCCCTGGCGGTCAACCGGGACGGTCGACCGGACCAGTGGTCGGTCGACCGGACCGGTCGACCGACGTGCACGAGGACGTGCACATGGCCAGCCACTTAGGCCGGTCGACCGAGCGGTCGACCGACTGCAAGTGCCCCACTCTCGGGTGGGGGCGGTCGACCGAGCGGTCCACCGTGAGGCTTGGCCCGGTCGACCAAGCGGTCGACCGGTCAGAGAGCAACTGCTCTCTGAATCTGGCACGATCGACCGCGCGGTCGACCGGTAGGCTCAACGGTCAAAAATTTGACCGTTGGCCGATCGACCGGAGGGCAATTTTGCCCCTGCCAGCCGCCAACAGGCAGATTTTGATTGGGCCTATTTAAACCCTAATCCTTGGTTGTTTTTCACCAAGTTTTCAAGAGAGAAAAATTTACATTCTTAAAGTGTTTTATTAAAAGTTTCAAAAGAGTTTTAGAGCTTTAAAGATTTGATTTTTAACTTATTTTTAAAAGGGGTTAGAAAATTCAAAGAAAAGAAAAGTCTTTGAGAATTGGTTTGATCTTCATTTTCAATTCTATCTAGAGTTTTTTCCTAGAGTTTTTCTTTGAGTTTTTGATTTCCAAACTCTTTGTTTTCCACACTTGAGCTATCTTGCTATCCTATCTATAGGATTTTTATCTTTGTGGGAAAATTAGTTTGTGGTTGAGATAGACCACCAAGTTGTAAACTTCCTCATTGTGATATCCCTCTAGTGAGAGGAGATTGATTTGGTATCCCTCTATTGTGAGGTGATTGTGGAAGTTGTGGTTGGCTCCCTCTAGTGAGAGGTGGAGATTGTGTTTAGCTCCCTCTAGTGAGAGTGGAGTTTGTGTTAGAATCCCTCAAGTGTGAGGTGATTGGTGTTTGTTGGCTAAGTGCCTACCCCTCTTGTGTGAGGTGGATTTTGTGTTGGTTGTGCCTTGCCTCTGTGAGAGGTTGTATTCGGTTGAGAGAAGAGTTGTGTACTCCCGGTTGTATTGCCCCAAATCCTCATTGGAGGTTTCCCTGTATGGGAAGTCCTGTGTAGACAAGTTAGTGAAAATCTTTCTATGTGAAGGCGGGGACGTAGAGTTGTGTGCTCGAACCTCGAAACATATCCTTGTGTTTGCGTTTGATCCATTAACTCTAACTCTCTCTCTTTTATATTGTGCCTTGCATTGATTCATATTGTCATATCATACTTATATGCTTGGTTGTGATTGTTTGTGTGCCTCACTTGTGTCTAACCACGAGAGCTTCATATAGCACCTCAACTCTTATTCAGAGGAATCAAGAAGAGTTAGTCCAGAGCCTTTCACCGGGAATTCGGCTACACTCGTTGTTACACTAAGTGTGTTGCAATTAAGTTTTAATTTTCGCATTTTGTATATTAGATTAGCCGTACACCTATTCACCCCCTCTCTAGGTGTACTTACAATTGGTATCAGAGCCTACGCTCCTGATATTAGGTTTAACCACCTAGGAGTGTGATCTTGGTTTTGCTAATCTATCATTTGCATTTGCACACTTATATTGTTTACACACACTCATGGATTGCTTGACCCCTCCCATGTTTGATGTTTCCAACATTGACATGTGGAAATTTAGGATAAGTATGTATCTAAAAATCCTAGGTTTGCATGTGTTTCTTGCCGCTATATCTTGATAATAGCAAGCATATAGAGGCCAATGCATAAGCCCTTGAGGCACTTAGAAGCACGCTCAATAAAGAATATCTTTCTATGGTTTCTATCTGTGATTCCGCCTTTGCTGTGTGGAACACGTTGACCTCCTCCAAGCTTCAATTACCAATTCAAATGAGAAGGAATCTAGTGAGGATGAATCTGAACAATGATGCTACATGGTCCAAGGGAATGACTCCCTTGAGGTACATTCGGACACTCAACTAGATAGTGCCAGTTCTTCTTGTGATGAATATATTGATGCCGATGCATTGAATGAAGAACTTTCTATTGTTTGTGAAAAATTACTTGAAAAATATAAAGCTTTGAAAAAGAAGAGTTTTGGACTTAACAAAGAAAATGAAAACTTGTCTTCTAAGCTTGATGTTGGTTTGCAAGAGAGGGATGAGATTTCAAGTGAACGTGACTCACTTAAATCCCAACTTGAACTTGCTCTTAATGAAAACAAAATTTTGAAAACCAAAAATGATTGTGAAAATGTTTTGAAGAAAAATGAGTCTTTAACTTCAAAACTTAATTTTGTTTTAAAAGAGAACGAATCCTTGAAAAACAAAATTGATTCTATTTCAAAGGATTTGGATTGGTTTTCAAGAAAAACAATTCTTTGAAAAATGATTTAGATTCTCATGTTTGTCATGCTAGTGTAGCTTCTTCATCAAGCTTACCTTTTGCATGCACCTCTTCTATAATTGAAAATGATATATCTTTGCTTAAGAAGAGTGTTGATTGTTTGGGCTCCACTTTGAGCCATTGTGCTTTGAACCACTCACGGTTGGAATCTATATTTCGAAAGAAACAAGTTCCTCCTATGCATGCACACAAATCACGGCATACACATGCTCCTCACGTTCACACCCATCACACAATGTATGCTCATATGTACACATGTACACATTGTGGACGTAAGGGCCACCTTGCTAAGTTTTGTTATGATCGTATACATGATTCAAATTTAGCAACTAATTTTGTTGGGTTAGGAAAGGAACTAACCCCCATGGACCCAAAAGAGTATGGTACCAAAGACCACCCCTATTGTATTTGATGTAGGTGTGGGCTCTCACATGACGTGAGAGCGATGGTGCCTTGAGGTGGATGCGTTCCGAGCTTAAAGAGGACTATTTGGATGCATCACTTTCAAGGGGAGTTTGGTGGGAGGACCACCTTGTTTGGAGACATGGAGAGTTGCCCTCATGATTTTGTAACGATCTCTAACTCCCATTCATGTTTACATGCTTTTCATGTTATTGAGTTTTAGCATGTTTTGATTAGTATGTTAAATGACATGATTATTAGACTTGTGATATGCATGATTAGTATTTGAGATACCCATGTGTAATATGGACTTATACTTTTGTGTTCTCACATATGTTTAGCTAATATGTATATCATAGATCTAATGCATGTTCATTTACATAATGATCATATGAGTTTTGTTTGATTTCTATGCTTCATGTTCTGATTACATGTTTAGATGTTAGTTTTCATTAAAACTTGGATATATACTTGTACAACTATTGAGCTACAAATAGACTATTATATTTCAATTGATTATGTTTCAATTGGTATCTTATACAAGCATATACATCATTTTGTTTGGTATTTCATAAAGGGGGAGAAAATTCATATTTCACCTTTTAATTGGTTTTGTTACTTTTGGTATTTTTACTCCCACACTTTACGTTGAAAAATGATTGAAAAATGAGATTGATTTTTTTTTGTACCATATGCTCCTAATGAAAAATTACTTTCAATTGGTACTAATCTTTACAATTGATATCAAGATTACCTATATGTTTACATCATTCAATTGATATCAAAATTTTTGGTTGAATCCTTCAACATGTTTATGTACTTTCAATTGGTATGTTTATTTATTTTCAATTGATATCATGATGCACTAAATTGATATATTTTTTTTCAATTGGTATCATAAAGTTTTGATTTGATTTCACCCTTATTGATATTTTTTGTTTAGACAAAAAGGGGGAGAACATTGTTTTATGTTTACTTTAATCCCTTTGTTGATGATTGACAAAAAGGGGGAGAAGTATTTGAGTTTATTGAAAGTACACCTAGAGGGGGGGTGAATAGGTGTACCGCTAATCTAATGAACTAAATGCGGAAATTAAAAACTAAATTGCAACAACACTTAATGCAACAACGAGTGTAGCCGAATTCTCGGTAAAGGGCTCTGGACTAACTCCTCTTGATTCCTCTGAATAAGAGTTGGGGCGCTATATGAGCTCTCGTGGTTTAGCACAAGTGAGGCACACAAACACACAAGCATGTATATGATATGGCAAAGTAAAGCAATGCACAAAGTAAAGAGAGAGAGTAAGAGTCAATGGATCAAACACAAACACCAAGATTTGTTTCGAGTTTGAGCACCCAACTCTACGTCCCCGCCCTCACACAGAAGGATTTTCACTAACTCTGTCCACAAAGGACTCCCACACAGGGAACCTCCACCGAGGATTTGGGGCAATACAATAACCGGGAGTACACAACTTTCTCTTTACAAACACAACCTCTACACTTAGAGGTTAGCACAAAGCCACCACAAATCGATCACCTCACAACTTGAGGGATGAGCACAAAGCCAACAACCAATCAACCTCTCACTAGAGGGATAGGGCACAAAGCCACCACTCCACAAATCAACCTCAACACAAGAGGGATAACACAAAGTAGGAGGGTTTACAACTTAGTGATCAAAAGACCACAAACCAAATCTTTTCCACAAAAACAAGGATCCTATATCGAGGATAGAATGATAAGCTCAAGTGTGAAAAATAAAGTGTTTTTAACAAAGAAAATCACTTGGGAAACGCTCCAAAAAGATATAGAATTTTTAGATCAAAAACAATTCCCAAAAGACTATTTTCTTGAAATAACAAAACACTTTTATAACAATGAAGATCAAATCTTTGAAGCTTTAAAACTCTTTTTAAAACTTGTAAAAACACTAGTGAAGGGGAGAATTTTTGCTCTTGAAAGTCTTGGTCAAAACAGCCCAAATGGGGTTTTTATAGCCCCTTTAAAAAAGTAGCCATTGGCAGCCAATTATGGTCAGAATTGACCATCCGGTCGACCGGCCAACGGTCAAAATTTGACCGTTTCCAAGCTCCGGTCGACCGCCCTTACCCGAGAGTAAGGGGACTTCAGTCGGTCGACCGCACGGTCGACCGGCCAAACCCAATGGCCTTGTGCACGTTTTGTGCACATCCGGTCGACCGTTCCGATCGACCGGCTCCTGGTCCAGTCGACTGGTCGGTTGACCGCCAGGGCCTGGCAGAAACAATTTTGGGACTGAAAAACTGGGTTTTTAATTCTCAAATAAATCTCATAAATTCTCTAAAAATCCACAAAAATAGTTTTAGTATAATACATTGATATACAAACATGTGTGAAAAATTTCAACACATATTTCAAACAATTTGAACCATTTTTGTGTTATGAAAATTTTGCCGAAAACCAAAATTCGTATTTTCTAAAACTTGGATTTTGAATTGAAAATTTGTTTGTCTAAAACTCATCCAAATACAAAAACATGATATAGAAACAACTTTTAAGGCATGTTGTATATGGATATAATCCAATATACATATAAAGATATATATCATAGTTTTTGACAATAATTTCAAAATTAATTTTGTTAAAATACAAAACCTAAATACGTGAATAGGCATATCAAAATAAGTTTGTCTAAGATATGAAGCATACATGTATATAGAACAAATATAATATACATTAAACCATGTAAACTTGTTTTGAATCTATCTATTCATGAAAACCAAGATCGGTTAAACCTAAATCGAAAAACCAAAACCAAAACATGAAACGTGTGTGTGTTGTAAACTTGAGCATATCACACTATCTAGTCTTTACAAATGGATCTAAAAACATAAACTAAACTATGTACCAAAGTCTTCTTGTAGAGCGCCGTCTCCAAGTCGACTTGATCCAAACCGTGATCCACTGAGCTTGACTCCAACGAGTGCTAGGTATGAACTTTGTCGCTCTGGCTCTTGAATAACCATGTGAGAAGCTCCAAAACACCTTTGTTGAAGCTAATCACCTACTAATATCTTGGTTAAATATCTGAAACTAAACATCACAAGATTATTAGCAAACATAACTACATGAGTTAATCATCATCAAAACTAGAGTGGAAGGCCTCTGGGCCAACAATCTCCCCCTTTTGATGATGACAAAACTCATGGAGTTATATATGCATGGATTAAAGTTAAGCTTCAAGGAAGCTCCCCCTTAACTCATGCATAACAATAAACAATAAATATATGCAATGAATACTAAACATGGTGATTGAGATTTTCCTACACACAAAATATAGAATATTAGATTTAGAAGTAAAGATGTGCAAGGTGCTCAATTCTAATCCACTGTAGCAATGGCTATGCGGGTCGTGATCCTCAGGGAGGGACTAGCGATGGAAGCTTGTTGAGCAAGTTCTCTAAAAAAATTCTTCTTTTAGTTATTAAAAAGAAAATAAGAAAATAGTAGTTAAAGTTAGGTTAGAAAGAAAGCTGTATTTACAATGAGTTGGGAAAGAAGGAGTTGAAGTGTTGGTGATTTAATCTACAGAAATAAAAGAAAGAAAACTAAAAACATACCTATCTCTTCTGCCCTGTTTACCTTTGATCCGTTGCAACGACTTACCTTATCTTTGAAGGCATTCAAGCATGGCGTATAGGATCTTCCCCCTTCTCGATCTACACTACGAAAAGAAAAGACAAACTACACTAGTAAAAGAAGGCTTGTTCATCATCATAGGCCATCAAGGGCACTTCTTCGGCTAAGCAGTCTCGAAGCGATCAGATCTCATGGTTTGCAAGACATCAGAGAGAAACAATAAAATAAACAAGAATAGAAGAATAAAACAAAAACAAAAACAAACCTTGAATAGATTTTATTAACAATGGAAGAAAAGTTTGACTTACACCGATGTCACCTCAGTACAAGCATGAACTCCTTCCTCCATGAAAGCATCCTCTACTCTCAGTTACATAAAAAAATAAAAATTACAAAAAAGAAAAATAAAAACCTAAACTACAACTAGCCTAAAAACCCTAGATTTTGCTCTGTAGTTCACTGTACGCCCCTTCTCTGTTGCTCTACAGGGGTATTTATAGGAGATATAGGAAGTAGAGTCCCAGTACAACTCCTCAACGAAAACACACTTTTTACTACCTATCACACCCCCACACTTATCTTTTTGCTCGTTCTCGAGTAAAAATCAGAAAGAAAAGAAAAATTAATCTATCCTAACTCACTTTCGTAGGAATCACGATTGCACTTAACACGTGCAACAAGCTGTTAAACCCCTAGGTTACCCTAGAGGACGAGTGTTGTCTCGTGAGGGTTTTCAGCGGATTACACCCACAAAATCCATAAAAAGGAAAATATTTGAAATATGTTTGAAGAGACTAAGTAATCTATAAGATTTTAGGATTATCATTTTTATTCATTCTTAAACTTAGTCTTTAAATAGTAAATTGTTATCCATTTTAGGTAAGGATCAAAATTGAATTTTTGTATAGTCTTTTTCGTTACCCTAAGTCATATGCATCCTTGTGAATTTTTACTAAGAATTTCTTAACTTGGACTCTCATGATTCTTTATTAATATTATTATATATATATTTTATTCTTTTTTTTAATATATATAACTCATCTAATTTTCTTTCGTGTAAGCATAAAGGCTTCTTGAGGCCCTCATACCTAACTAATTGACTATTAGATGTGTTAGTACATATAAAAGTAATTTTTCTTAGTTTTCTTAGGCTTTCTAATCCACCCATGTAGCGAACTTAAAGTCGGTGGCTCCCAAACCGGTCGGTTTTAGGGCACCAGGTGAGAAAACACCCTGCAGACTCAAATTCGAGTGAACTAGGCCACAAAACTAAGAACTTTATTTTATTTAGAACTCACCTTTAGGCGTGAATACTTATGCTTCTTGAGGCACATATATCCAGCTTAATTGGTGATTTTTTTTAATATATATATATATATATATATATATATATATATATATATATATATTTTATATGAGGCACAGGGGTCTTTGTCTTAGAATCCTAGATATGCATTAGGTATGCACATTTCATTAAGGTAAAAATCAAGACTAATTACTTATTCAATTTTTCCTCCTATACCTAAAAATTCAACCATTTATTTTATTTTGACCAAGCTTTTAGAAATCCTAATCATGATTTTCCTAATTCTTAAGACTAACTTAGATTTCTTTCAAAAGATAAGTCAAAATATTGTCCTTTTTTTTAATTTTCTTTTTTTAATTAGCAAATTTTTGTTAGTTTCTACCTATGTTAGTATGTTAGTAAAGCCTCCCCCCACACTTATCTCATGCATTGTCCTCAATGTATGAATGAATGCTTGTATGCATGAAATAGAAGAAAGGGAAGGCAGATGTTACCTCAAGGTGGTGGTTCCGGTGGTGGTCTAATTGGTCCACGGAATGCGGCCCAATCTATTTTTCGTGGAATTCGTAGGAACCCACCAGAAATCTTTCTTGTATAACCCACTAAAATATATGTATGATCATTTTTTAAAATTTCACCCCATCAAATTTTCAAATTTCATAATTATTTTCAGAGTCAATTGTGTCAACCGCCTTGTCCCAAAATGGAGTGTGAAAAGATGGAATGATTGACTTGGACGTCAAAAGTATGGGAACGAATACCGACTCAGGAAAGAAACTTAAATCAAGTAAGGGTTCAGGAGTCGAGCTTGGTTCAATAAGTGTGTCCAAGTCAAGAAGTTGAAACTCTAGTCCACAATTATTTTTCCACAATAGAATGTGACTCAATATTGGTGATTCAAGTTCAGGAATGATAGGTGTGGGAATCAAAACTGACTCTAAAAGATTACCTAAGTTGGGTAACAAAACAGGAGTCAATAATGATTCGGGAATTTGAACTTGATCACAGATTTGAGAATCTAGGTCACATATCTCATTGAGTTCAATATCATAAAAATGAGAACTTGCCAATTTATCCATGGGACTTTCAAAATTATAAAATTGGTCAAGTTTAATATGATCATCAAAAATGGGTGATTCAATTTCATAATGAATTGGCACAGGATCCAATGTTGACTCAGGAAAAGTAAAATCAGGTGAAGACACCGAAGTCATTATTGAATCAGGAAGTAGAATTGAATCACCAAGTGGAAGATCATGATCATATTCATGCTCAAGTTCTATTTCAGGAAAGGAATAACTTGTCAAACTATCAAAAATTGGAGTTTCGGCAAGTTCAAATGATGGTACTGAATTAGAATCTTGTTGTCCAAAACAACGTGGCTCGTCGGCTCTAACAGAATGGTTAGCGATATCAGAAATGGCCGAACGGTGAGAACGTAAAGATTGAATCATCATATCTATTTCTTGATCACGAGCTAATCTAGCTTGAGTCATGGCTTCAAGCATCTTTTCATAGTCGATTGGTGCATCATTTTGTGATTAGACTTGAAAAGAGGAAGAGTTGTTGGGACAATCATGATGAAGTTGTGAGTCGGTCAGATTCTGTGACTGTTGCTTGGACTCACGCATCATCATGTCTAAGATTGATGGTGGTTGTTGTTTGGACTCATGCATACTCATCATTTCCAAGATAGATGGTTTTCTATTCTGAATGGGTGGATCTGAGTATGAATCTTGGGAATATTGTGGACAAGGTGGATACGGAGGACAAGATGGTTGAAAATTGGACTCGGGGGAAGCGAAACCCCATGAACTCTGTGAAGAGTTGAAATTATTATGGAAATTATGGTCATAAGATGGGGGGGCATGGGTTATATGCATTCGGATAAGACCATTCCGGCACACTAGGTTGGTTAAAGTTATGATATGCCGGGTTGGTAATATCCGAAAAAGACGTTGGTGTGTAATATGGATTAAAATTGGAAAATTTGTTATATGCCATATCACACAAACACAAACAAAAAAAAGAAAACAAACAAATAAGCAAACAAAAAGAAAAAAAATTCTAACCTAAGTTAGGGTAGACCTATGACCTAGACGACTCATAACTGGTTAGACTATCCACGGGAGGTAGGGTGCAGACTTTGACCACAAGTTAATCAGCCAGGTCAGGGCAAGATTGGTGGGAGGTTTTCCGTCAAAGACGTTCTTTAATTAAATAACCACCAATCTTCGGGCTTTCGGCCCTCAATCCCCTTCCTAGACACTGATTTGGCAGGAGTCAAATTCTAACACGGTTCTCCCTTAGGATAATCTCCTAATCGAGTCCGAGATGTCCCTAGGGCCAACGTCTACTCATTTTTTAGTTAGGCTTGGGTTAGTGAGTGCTTCGAATCTGATTTTTGGGCCAAGGAAGGGTGATTAAATCCCCACCTTATTTTATTATGGGTTAGTGCCTTAAGATAAGTTTGTGCAAGTGTACAAGATATGTAAATAAGATTCACTCAAAGCAATGAAAATCAACCAAGAGATTAGTCCTATTCTACATGAAATGCGAACGTACCTTGCTCCAGCACTCTTCAACAGTAAAATAAAGGAATTGAAAAGACACGTGCCTAAAATGCAAACGTCTAATCAATTTTTTATCTTTTTCAACAAGTATTTTACTGTTGATTAATTAGCAGTATGCAGGGTGATCACAAAGAAAAGTTGACAAAGCAGAAAACAAAATTTTCAATTTGTAGCAACCTGAAGAAAAATCAGTGAGTAGTTTACTACTCAGGCGCGGAAACGCGGCTATTGCCGCGGAAACGCGGCACTACAGTAGGCTCTGCTGCTCTGCCTTCAAGGGCAGAGGCACAAAGTTGCTATATGTCCTTTTCTGCTATTATTTTTCCTGTTCTCCAAACCTGCAAACAGAAAGAATAAAAGAATTAGTTAATTTTTTTTTTATAGAGAATACTTACCGTCCCTCCCCGGCAACGGCGCCAAAATTTTGATTGAGATTTTCCTGCACACAAAATATAGAATATTAGATTTAGAAGTAAAGATGTGCAAGGTGCTCAATCTAATCCGCTGTAGCAATGGCTATGCGGGTCGTGATCTTCAGGGAGGGACTAGCGATGGAAGCTTGTTGAGCAAGTTCTCTAAAAAAATTCTTCTTTTAGTTATTAAAAAGAAAATAAGAAAATAGTAGTTAAAGTTAGGTTAGAAAGAAAGCGGTATTTACAATGAGTTGGGAAAGAAGGAGTTGAAGTGTTGGTGATTTAATCTACAGAAATAAAAGAAAGAAAACTAAAAACATACCTATCTCTTCTGCCCTGTTTACCTTTGATCCGTTGCAACGACTTACCTTGTCTTTGAAGGCATTCAAGCATGACGTATAGGATCTTCCCCCTTCTCGATCTACACTACGAAAAGAAAAGACAAACTATACTAGCAAGAGAAGGCTTGTTCATTACCATAGGCCATCAAGGGCACTTCTTCGGCTAAGCAGTCTCGAAGCGATCAGATCTCATGGTTTGCAAGACATCAGAGAGAAACAATAAAATAAACAAGAATAGAAGAATAAAACAAAAACAAAACAAACCTTGAATAGATTTTATTAACAATGGAAGAAAAGTTTGACTTACACCGATGTCACCTCAGTACAAGCATGAACTCCTTCCTCCATGAAAGCATCCTCCGCTCTCAGTTACATAAAAAAAATAAAAATTACAAAAAAGAAAAATAAAAACCTAAACTATAACTAGCCTAAAAAACCCTAGATTTGCTCTGTAGTTCGCTGTACGCCCCTTCTCTGTTGCTCTACAGGGGTATTTATAGGAGATATAGGAAGTAGAGTCCCAGTACAACTCCTCAACGAAAACGCATCGCCAACCGCCTCTGGATTGCCGCGGGAAACGGGAAATTTGCCGCGGAAACGCGGCACTATTGTAGCCAAATGCCACGCGCTTTCTCGCGTGGCATCCTCTGGTCCGTCCATCTGGGTTTATCCTTCTGGAAATTGTATCTTGACTCTTTATTTTGAAAATTCGGGATAACTTGGGAAGCAAGTTACCCTAAATCCAAATCTTTTAAAACGATTTTATTATCTTTACACTCTCCTTCTTTGGCTTTTATCCTCATCCTGCAAGCATTTAGGGTTGAATAGAAGTCTATCCTTCCCTCTTCTTTTAGTATTTGCAACTATTGCCCTTAGTAATTGCAATTTTGACATTTGATAATTGCAACTTTTGCATTGGGCTTGAACATGGCTTTTGGGCTTCTTTTAATGCTTTATTCTTTATTTAATTAATTACTCAAGGCCTGCACACAATAAATAATAAAATAATAGTAAATGTGCAAAATTATAGGAATAAATATGAAAATGTGATAGTAAATGTTTTGATAAATATGCACTTTTTACTACCTATCACATGGATATGCATCAATATGCATAAAACAAACATATGTATCAAAAACCTTCAAAAACCTTCTTCCCTTTTTGTTTAAACTCTCAAAATCATTTTCTCATAAACTCAATATATGCAAAAATAAAAATATGCATATATAAACTCAAAATCTTTGAATATGCATATATAAACTCAAAATCTTTCTCCCCTTTTTGTCAATCATCAACAAAGGGGTCAAAGAAAACAATATTCTCCCCTTTTTGTCTTAAACAAAAAAATATCAATAAGGGGTGAAATCAAAACAAAACTTTCTTGATACCAATTGAAAGAGAAAAAAAATATCAATTTAGTGCATCATGATATCAATCAAATATACCACTTGAAAGTACATAATGTGGTACATAAAACAAATATTTTTAAAATAGATTTAAATACCAATTGATACCAATTATAAGTAAATATCAATTAAATACTAATTGTAAGTAAATAAATCATTTTTAGCAATTCAACCAAACATTTTGATATCAATCAAACATACCAATTGAAAGTAAAACTTATAGGTAATCTTGATACCAATTTGAAAAGATTAGTACCAATTGAAAGTAATTTTTCATTAAAAGCATATGATATCAAAAATAATTAATATCCTTTTCAATCTTTTTTTTTTTAACATAAAGTGTGGGAGTAGAATACCAAATCCAATTGAAAGGTGAAATACCAATTGAAAGTAGAAACATGAATTTCTCCCCCTTTATGAAATACCAAATAAAATAATGCATAAGCTTCTATATGATACCAATTGAACATAGTCAATTGAAATAAAATAGTCATTAAATAAATCAAGCTTAGCATAACTAAATTTGTCCTCAAAAATATAGAGATATAGTAAGCACAAATAAAGCATATATATGGATGAAAAATTAAATACCAATCGAAATTGATACTATTGAAGTGAAAGCATCTATATATAAAAATATATATGAGTATACAAAAAGAATGTCAATAGTGATACCAATTGAAAAAAATCCAATGATACCAATTGAACACAAAATAAGATTAAATATATAACTTATATTTCCTTCCACCCATTTCATGCACATGTTTAAAAGGATTTTCAATATGAACATACAAGGTATGGTCGCCCAACCAACCGCCCGTCGATGGAAGGGGTTTTCAAAAATAGGTTTGAAAATAGTTTAGCATAATTGAAAACTTTTCCAAAGTGAAGAATACGAACTAGTTAAAAGAAAAATTTGTAAACTAGTACGAAATCTTCAAGTAAGGAATAAAACAAAAATATATTCTTAGAAACATGAAAATCACTCAACAATTGACACTCAAAAGATAAAAGCTCATATAGGACTCATGAAAACAAAATCATGAGAAAACCTCAAATAATGTGAGTGTACAAGTTTTGTGTGAAAAACATAGTCATGAAATAGGCAATTTAGCTTAATAAAAAATTCCTTAAAACACGAAAATCATCAAAACGATTTAATCTTCAAGGTATATGTATGTCATGCACAAACTAAAGTATACATACATATCCAAATATAAACGAGTCCACCAAAGTATATGCATGAAGGCAAGTGGCTCAAGGGATGTATATGTATAGCCAAAAGTTTGGACAAGATAGACATATACATGAAGTTAAACTTATAAACATGAAAACATGTATAAAATGGGAATACAAGTCAAATGCATGAATCATCAAAACTAGGCTATACTGGTACATCTAATTAGGACAAATGAGCTTTCAAGCACAAACATATTATGATCTATATGTGGCTCATTAGTTGTACAAGTATATAACCGAGTTTTAATGAAAACTAACATCTAAACATGTAATCAAACAAGAAGCATAGAAATCAAAACAAAAACTCATAAACATACATATGACTATTATGTACATCCACATGCATAGATCTAGGACATACACATTAGTTAAAACAAATGTGAGATCACAAATATATAAATCCATATTAAACATGGGTGTCTCAAATAACTAAACATGTATATCACTAATCTAAATCTCATGGCATATAACATACTAATCATAAAACATCAAGACATGCTAAAAATGAATAATATGAAAGCATGTAAATAATAAATGAGGAGTAAGAGATCGTTACAAAACCGAGAGGGCAACTCTCCAAGTCTCCAAAACACGGTGGTCCTCCCACCAAAACTTTCCTTGAAAGTGATGCATCCAAATTGTTCTCTTTAAGCTCGGAACGCATCCACCTCAAGGTACCGTAACTCTCACGTCTTGCGAGAGCCCACACCTACATAATATACAATAGGGGTGGTCTTTGGTACCCATACTCTTTTGGGTCTATGGGGATTAGTTCCTTTCCTAACCCAAACAAATTTAGTTGCTAAATTTCATCATGTATCTTATCATAGCAAAATTTAGCAAGGTGGCCCTTACGTCCACAATGTGTACAAGTGTACGCATGAGTATACATCGTGTTGTGTGCATGAACGTGCGAAGCATGTGTATGCCGTGGATGGTGTGCATGCAAAGATGGAACTTGTTTCTTTCGAAACAAAGATTCCAAATGTGTATAGCTTAAAACACAATGGCTCAAAGTGGAGCCCAAACAATCCACATTCTTCTTAAGCATAGATATATCATTTTCAATTATAGAAGAAGTGCATGCAATAGGTGAGCTAGATGAAGAGGCTTCACTAGCATGGCAAACATGTGAATCTATATCATTTTTCAAAGATTCATTTTTCTTTAAGCAATCTTTCAATTCTTATGAAATCAAATTTATTTTATTTTCAAAGAATTATTCTCTTTTAATACAAATTAAAATTTGAAGTTAAATCCTCATTTTCTTCAAAATATATTCACAATCATTTTTACTTTTCAAAATTTTGTTTTCATTAAGTGCAAGATCAAGTTGGGATTTAAGTGAGTCACTTTCACTTGAAATCTCATCCCTTTCTTGCAAAACATTCTCAAGTCTAGAAGATAAATTTTATTTTCTTCTTTTAAACCAAGACTTTCCTTTTTCAAAAGTTTATATTTTGAAATCAAATTTTCACAATTTTTAGCAAGTTCATCATTCATGGCTTGTGCCTCTAAACACTCATTGCAATAGGAACTATTGCTAGCATCTAGTTGAGTGTCTGAGTGTACCTCAAGGGAGTCATTCCCTTGGACCATGAAGCAACGTTCATCGGACTCGTCTCTCCTAGATCTCCTCTTCTTATCGATAATCTTTGATAGCTCGGGAGAAGTCAAAATGTCCATACTGCAAAAGCGGACTCATAGTAAGAAAACACATGTAAATAATCTTTATAAAGAGATGCTCTACGTGCCTTTAGGGCTATTGCATTGGCCTCTATATGCTTACTATCATTAGGGTAGGATTCTTTGGTAATGACAAGGTAAACATGCAAGCCTAGGGCTTTTAAATGACAACTCATAAGAACCTTCCACATGTCAAGTCTAGAGATATCAAACTTGGGAGGAACATCTATGAGTGCAAAAAAATATGTGTGCAAATGCAAATGATAGATTAGCTAACCAAGATCACACTCCTAGGTGGTTAAACCAAATATCAGGAGCGTAGGCCCTGATACCAATTGAAAGTACACCTAGAGGGGGGTGAATAGGTGTACCGCTAATCTAATGAACTAAATGCGGAAATTAAAAACTAAATTGTAACAACATTTAATGCAACCAACGAGTATAGCCGAATTCCCGGGTGAAGGGCTCTGGACTAAATCCTCTTGATTCCTCTTAATAAGAGTTGAGGCGCTTTATGAAGTTCTCGTGGTTTAGCACAAGTGAGGTACACAAACACACAAGCATGTATATGATATGGCAAAGTAAAGCAATGCACAAAGTAAAGAGAGAGAGAGAGTAAGAGTCAATGGATCAAGCACAAACACCAAGATTTGTTTCGAGGTTCGAGCACCCAGCTCTACATCCCGCCTTCACACAGAAGGATTTCCACTAACTCTGTCCACAAAGGACTCCCACACAGGGAACCTCCACGAGGATTTGGGGCAATACAATAACCGGGAGTACAAACTCCTCTCTTTACAAACACAACCTCTACACTTAGAGGTTAGGCACAAAGCTATCACAAATCGATCACCTCACAACTTGAGGGATGGGCACAAAGCCAACAACAATCAGCCTCTCACTAGAGGGATAGGGCACAAAGCCACCACTCCACAAATCAACCTCTACACAAGAGGGATAACACAAAGTAGGAGGGTTTACAACTTAGTGATCAAAAGACCACAAGCCAAATCTTTTCCACAAAAACAAGGATCCTATAGCGAGGATAGAATGATAAGCTTAAGTGTGGAAAATAAAGTGTGTTTTAACAAAGAAAATCACTTGGGAAACTCTCCAAAAAGATATAGAATTTTTAGATCAAAAACAATTCCCAAAAGACTATTTTCTTTGAGATAACAAAACACTTTTAAAACAATGAAGATCAAATCTTTGAAGCTTTAAAACTCTTTTTAAAACTTGTAAAAACACTAGAGAAGGGGAAAATTTTTGCTCTTGAAAGTCTTGGCCAAAACAGCCCACAAATGGGGTTTTTATAGCCCTTTAAAAAAGTAGCCGTTGGCAGCCAATTATGGTCAGAATTGACCATCCGGTCGACCGGCCAACGGTCAAAATTTGACCGTTGCCAAGCTCCGGTCGACCGCCGGTCGACCGCCCTTACCCGAGAGTAAGGGGACTTCAGTCGGTCGACCGCACGGTCGACCGGCCAAAACCAATGGCCTTGTGCACGTTTTGTGCACATCCGGTCGACCATTTCGGTCGACCGGCTCCTGGTCCGGTCGGTCGACCGCCAGGGCCTGGCAGGAAACAATTTAGGGACTGAAAAATTGGGTTTTTAATTCTCAAATAAATCCCATAAATTCTCTAAAAATCCACAAAAATAGTTTTAGTATAATACATTGATATACAAACATGTGTGAAAAATTTCAACACATATTTCAAACAATTTGAACCATTTTTGTGTTATGGAAATTTTGCCGAAAACCAAAATTCGTATTTTCTAAAACTTGGATTTTTGAATTGAAAATTCGTTTTGTCCAAAAACTCATCCAAATACAAAAACATGATATAGAAACAACTTTTTAAGGCATGTTGTATATGGATATAATCCAATATACATATAAAGATATATATCATAATTTTTGACATTAATTCCAAAATTAAGTTTTGTTAAAATACAAAACCTAAATATATGAATAGGCATATCAAAATAAGTTTGTCTAAGATATGAAGCATACATGTATATAGAACAAATCTAATATACATTAAACCATGTTTTTGTTTTGAATCTATCTATTCATGAAAACCAAGATCGGTTAAACCTAAACCGAAAAAACCAAAACCAAAACATGAAACGTGTGTGTGTTGTGAACTTAAGCATATCACACTATCTAGTCTTTACAAATGGATCTAAAAATATAAACTAAACTATGTACCGAAGTCTTCTTGTAGAGCGCCGTCTCCAAGTCGACTCGATCCAAACCGTGATCCACCGAGCTTGACTCCAACGAGTGCTAGGTATGAACTTTGTCGCTCGGGTTCTTGAATCACCATGTGAGAAGCTCCAAAATACCTTTGTTGAAGCAATCACCTACTAATATCTTGGTTAAATATCTGAAAACTAAACATCACAAGATTATAGCAAACATAACTACATGAGTTAATCATCATCAAAACTAGAGTGGAAGGCCTCTGGGCCAACATTATATGCATGTTTATTGTGTATTTATAAGTTTATATCAAAGTTTATTTCATATTGTATCAAGAGTAATATTTTTGATACTTAAGAACATGTTTATTTTAAATAAAAGGAATTTATTTTTTTTGATTTCAAGAGCATGTTTATTTCATTATGCATGTTTATGCATATTCATATTTAATATTCATTGCATATCTTATTGTTTATTGCTATGCATGAGTTAAGGGGGAGCTTATTTGAAGCTTAACTTAATCTATACATATATAACTCCATGAGTTTTGTCATCATCAAAAAGGGGGAGATTGTTGGCCCAGAGGCCTTCCACTCTAGTTTTGATGATGATTAACTCATGTAGTTATAGTTTACTAATAATCTTGTGATGTTTAGTTTCAGATACTTAACCAAGATATTAGTAGGTGATTAGCTTCAACAAAGGTATTTTTAGGGCTTTCACATGGTGATTCAAGAGCTCGAGCGTCAAAGTTCATATCTAGCACTCGTTGGAGTCATGCTCGGTGGATCACGTTTGGATCGAGTCGACTTGGAGACGGCGCTCTACAAGAAGACTTCGGTACATTGTTAAGTTTATAGTTTAGATCCATTGTTAAAGATTAGATAGTGTGATATGCTCAAGTTCACAACACACACACGTTTCATGTTCATTGATTTTCGGTTTTTGGTTTAACGATCTTGGTTTTCATGAATAGATAGAATCAAAACAAGTTTACATGGTTTAATGTATATTAGATATTGATCTATATACATGTATGCTTCATATTCTTAGAAAAGCTTATTTTGATAACCTATTCATGTATTTGGTTTTGGTATTTTAACAAAACTTATTTTCGGATTTAATGTCAAAAACATTGATATATATCTTTATATGTATATTGGATTATATCCATATACTATATGCTTAAAAGTTATTTCATATCATTTTTGTATTTGGATGTGTTTTGGAAAAATCAGATTTCCATTTCAAAATCTAAGTTCTGGAAAATACGGATTTTGATTTTTGGCAAAATTTCTAAGTTACAAAAATAGTTCAAAATGTTTGTAACATGATTTGATTTTACTCAAACATGTTTGTATATCAAAGTATTATACTAAAACTATTTTTGTAAATTTTTAGAGATTTTATGGGATTATTTGATAATTAAAAACCTAGTTTGAAATCCTATAACCTAATCTGCCAGGCCCTGGCGGTCGACCGAGACGGTCGACCGGACTGGTCGACTGACGTGCACGAGGATGTGTACATGGCCAGCCACTTAGGCTGGTCGACCGAGCGGTCGACGACTGCAAGTGCCCCACTCTCGGGGGGGGGCGTCGACAAAGCGGTCGACCGTGAGGTTTGGCCCGGTCGACCGAGCGGTCGACCGGCCAGAGAGCAACTGCTCTCTGGATCTAGCACGGTCGACGGCAGGCCCAACGGTCAAAAATTTGACCGTTGGCCGGTCGACCGGAGGGCAATTTTGCCCCTGCCAGCTGCCAACGGGCAGATTTTGATTGGCCTATTTAAACCCCAATCCTTGGCTGTTTTCACCAAGTTTCAAGCGAGAAAAATTTACATTCTTAAAGTGTTTTATTACAAGTTTCAAAAGAGTTTAGAGCTTTAAAGATTTGATCTTTAACTTGTTTTTAAAAGGGGTTGGAAAATTCAAAGAAAAGAAAAGTCTTTGGGAATTGGTTTGATCTTCATTTTCAATTCTATCTAAAGTTTTTCCCTAGAGTTTTTCTTTGAGTTTTTGATTTCCAAACTCTTTGTTTCCACACTTGAGCTATCTTGCTATCCTATCTATAGGATTTTTATCTTTGTGAAAAATTGATTTGTGGTTGAGATAGACCACCAAGTTATAAACTTCCTTCATTGTGATATCCCTCTAGTGAGAGGAGATTGATTTGGTATCCCTCTATTGTGAGGTGATTGTGGAAGTTGTGGTTGGCTCCCTCTAGTGAGAGGTGGAGATTGTGTTTAGCTCCCTCTAGTGAGAGGTGGAGTTTGTGTTGGAATCCCTCAAGTGTGAAGTGATTGGTGTTTGTGGCTAAGTGCCTACCCCTCTTGTGTGAGGTGAATTTTGTGTTGGTTGTGCCTTGCCTCTGTGAGAGGTTGTATTCGGTTGAGAGAGGAGTTGTGTACTCCCGGTTGTATTGCCCCAAATCCTCATTGGAGGTTTCCTTGTATGGGAAGTCCTGTGTGGACAAGTTAGTGGAAATCCTTCTGTGTGAAGGCGGGGACGTGGAGCTGTGTGCTCGAATCTCGAAACATATCCTTGTGTTTGTGTTTGATCCATTAACTCTAACTCTCTCTCTCTCTCTCTTTTATATTGTGCCTTGCATTGATTCATATTGTCATATCATACTTATATGCTTGTTGTGATTGTTTGTGTGCCTCACTTGTGTCTAACCACTAGAGCTTCATATAGCACCTCAACTCTATTCAGAGGAATCAAGAGGAGTTAGTCCAGAGTCCTTCACCGGGAATTCGACTACACTCGTTGGTTACTCTAAGTGTGTTGCAATTAAGTTTTATTCCGCATTTTGTATATTAGATTAGCCGTACACCTATCACCCCCCCTCTAGGTGTACTTACACAATCATCCTTCTCCATGTAATGCATATATGCAGGGGAGCTAACTTATCTTTTCTCCTCTTTATGAATGTATATCGCATATACATCTTTATTGTTTGATGTCTACACCCCTTTGTTGATGAATTGATAAAAAGGGAGAGAAGAATTTAGAGAGTTTATATATGCATGCTTAATATTGGTATTTGAAAAAAACACCTAGAGGGGCTGAATAGGGTTATGCTAATCAAATGCACTTTTAAAAACTAGTTAAGATGTATGAAGCAAGCAGTCACTCAAAATAAGAAATTGAAGCCGAATTCCCTGTGAAGGGCTCTAGAACTTCTCCTCTTTGATTCCTCTAGATTATGAGTTGAGGTGCTTAATTGCTTTCCTATTGATATGAGTATAGACCGAAAATGCAAGAAGATGAAATGTGTGCAATATAGAAAACAAGACAAGTAGTAGCACAAGTATAAGAGTATAAAACAACAAAGAGGAAGAAGAAATCAATCGCAAACACAAGAGAATTTGTTTCGAGGTTCGAGCCACTGCTCTACGTCCCTGCCTTCACCACTATGAAGGATTTTCACTAAATCCACAAAGGGAACTTTCACACAGGAACCTTACACTCAAGGGA
>JAVJIF010027361.1:0-42642 GCA_038442645.1 Agave tequilana | reverse complement strand
AAAGCAAGGAGGGTTTACAACTTAGAGGCTTAACCTCAAACACTTCTCTTTTCTCTCTTTTCCACAAAACAAGGATCCTAATAGATTAGGATAGTATGATAGCTCAAGTGTGGAAACAAGGTGTTTTTGGAAACAAGGTGTTTTTGGAAACAAGCAACAAAGAAAAACTACTAGGGAAATCTCTTGTAAATGATAGAAAATGAAAATCAATACAATTTCCCAAAACCCTAGTTTTCTTTGATTTTTCAAAACCCAAAACATAAAGATGAGAAGTTTAAAGCCCAAAAACTCTTTTAAAAACTTATTTTAAACTCAGGAAAACTGGGAATTTTTCTCTTGTAAAAATCTTGGCCAAAAACCCAAAGAGATGGGGTTATATAGGCCAACCCAGAAACTAGCCGTTAGGCTGATGTGGCAGCCTGACAGGCTGACGGTCAACCGGCCCGGTCGACCGCCAACGGTCAGAAATGTGACCGTTGGGCAACCACGGTCGACCGGCCCGGTCGACCCAAACAAACAGAGAACACTGCTCTCAGCCCGGTCGACCCGGATGGTCGACCGTCCCAGTGTCTCCAAACGTGCACAGATTTGTGCACGTCGGTCGACCGGCCCGGTCGACCGACTTCAGCCAAGTCGACTAGGTCAGTTGACTTAGTCGACTGATTGAAGCCTGGAACAGAAATCTGGGTCAGAAAAACTGGGAAAAATATTTTATAAAAATCTTTTATCTTTTCTGAAAATCTCATAAAACTTGTTTTAATATTTTATATTGAAACACAAACAAGTGATAAAAATTTCAAGACATATATCAATCATATCAATTCTTTTTGAGTCTTGCAAATTTTATCAAAAACAAAACTTGTATTTTTATCAAACTTGATTTTTCCAAAACATGAATAGGATAGTCAAAAATAAGTTTGTTTAAGAAGTTTAAGCATGCATGTATAAATAGAAAATATCTACTATACATATAAACCATGTAAACTTGTTTTGATCTACTATTCATGAAAACCAATTCCAAAACATAAATCTTGTGTGTGTTGTGCACTTGAGCATATCAACTATTCTAAGCTTTATAAATGGATCTAAAACACACTATCTAAACTATGGATACCTAAGTCTTCTTGATGACCTTCCATCTTCAAGTTGACTTGCTCCAAAACTCCATCCATGGGCTAGGCAATGTGTGATCTTGAAGCTTTGACCCTGGAATCACTATGAAAAGCTTCTAAACTCCTTGTTGAAGCTAATCACCAACTAATATCTTGGTTAATGATCTGAAACTTAACAACACAAGATTATTAGTAAACATAACTACATGAGTTAATCATCATCAAAACTAGGGTGGAAGGCCTTTGGGCCAACAATCTCCCCCTTTTTGATGATGACAAAACTCATGGAGTTATATATGCATGGATTAAAGTTAAGCTTCAAAGAAGCTCCCCCTTAACTCATGCATAAACAAATAAAAAATATATGACAATGAAGCTCATAAATATATATGCAAATGTATGGAGATAAAACATATCAAATTCTTCAAATTCTTTTTTCTCCTATTTGCAAAACAAAACATATATGCATATCTATTGTTTATTTGTTAAGCATGAGAAAACTAAACACAAGTATGCATATAAACATGTATGCATCAACATGCATAAAACATATTCTAGAAGCTCTAGATACCAATTAAATTAATAAAACATTAACAAAACACTAGATGCTCTAGATACCAATAAAACTTAATATATGCAAAAACATAAGTATGCATATATAAAAACCACAAATTATTCTCCCCCTTTTTGTCACTCATCAACAAAGGGGTAAACAATCAAAACAATAAATGAGGGGTAAAAATCTTTCTCCCCCTTTTTGTCAATCAAAACAATGAAACAATGTTCTCCCCCTTTTTGTCTAAAACAAAACAAGGTCAATAAGGGGTGACTATAAACAACATGATATCAATTGAAAATATGTCAATGAAGCATCTTGATATCAATTGAAATAAACAAAGATCAATAAATGTTATATGCTATATACATTCATGAAGAGGAAGATGCTAAGTTAGCTTCCCTACACATATGCATTACATGAAAGAGGGATGTTAAGCCCTAATTCACATAACACACATTATGTAATGCATAAGAGGAGATGTGAAGCTCCCCCTACACACGTGTACCACATAAAGAAGAGATGTTAAGCTCTTCAATATAAGATACACTCATCATGAATCTATATGTAGAAGAGATGTTAAGCTCTCCTTGCATATAGTCAATACAAATCAACACTTTTGTATTTTTCTTAAAACAAAATTTTAGATACCAATTTAAAACACAAAACATCTTGATATCAAAAGATAGTATTTTTCTTTTTAAGAATCATATAAACAATTGAAATGACTATTTTCTATCATAAAGTAAGGGAGTGGAAAACTAAATACCAATTGAAATATGAAAACAAATTTTCTCCCCCTTTATGAAATACCAACAAAAACAATACGTAGGCTTGAAATAAGATACCAATTGAAAACTAAATCAATTGAAATAAAGTTGAAGCTCAAGCTCTAGCATAAACAACATTTGTGTGAGAAATTTATATCTTAAACACAAATAAAACAAGTATATGTGTATGAAATAGAATGAGTACCAATCACCAATAGATGATACCAATTGAAAGTATACATACAAAAAAAAACATATGAGTATACAAAAAGATCAAAATGATACCAATTGAAAAAGTTCAATGATACCAATTGACATAACAATAAAAGCATGGTATAACTCATATAACTAATTCTCCCATCTCATGCACAAGTTTAAAAGATTTTCAATATAAACATACAAGGCATGGACTCCCATCCAACCTCCCGTGGATGGTAGGGGTTTTTAAAAATAGATTTGAAAATAAGCTTAGTTTGAAAAACTCTACCAAAATGAAGAATACCGTAACTAGTTATAAATAGAAAGTTTTGTTAACTAGTACGAAATCCTTCAAGTAAGGAATAAAACAAAAATAGTTTTTTCATAAAACATGAAATCCACATGATAACAAACACTCAAGTCAATGAAGCATAAATATGACTCATGAAAATAAAACACATGAGTAAATAAGAAATGTGAGTGTACAAATACAATGTGAAGAACATGATCATGAAAATATATAATTTAGCTCAATATTCCTTTAAACAAGAAAACACGAAAATCATTAAACTTATTTAATCTTCAAGGTATATCTATGTCCTATACAAATTAAAGTGTACATACATATCCAAACACAACGAGTCCACAAAGATATATGCATGAAGGCACGTGGCTCAAAAAGGATGTATATGTATAGCAATAATTTGGATAAAATGGACATATACATGAAGTTAAATAAAAACACATGAGAACATAAAAAGCTAAATTTTTCATTAAAGCAAATTTTCATATCAAGGCATATGTATGTTTTGTCAAACATGAAGTATACATACATATCCTTAAACACAATTGAGTCCATATGTATAGATTTACATGAAAGGCAAATGACTCAAGGGTATATATGTATATCTTAAAGTTTGGCAAAATAGACATATACATGAAATGGAAACATATGATCATAAAAAATCCAAAAGTAGGAATACAAGTTTAAAATGTATGAATCATCAAAACTAGACTATACTAGCACATTTAATGGGTTCAAATAAGCATTCAAGCTCAAACATATATAGATTTATTCTTGGCCCACTATATATACAAGTATAAGTCCTAGTCTTAATGAAAACTAACATCTAAACAAGTAATTTTAGCATGAAGCATCAAAACACAATATGAAAATCATCATGATAAAACTAAAACATGATTACTATGCAAATCCACATGTTATTAAACCTATGATAAACATGATAGCTAAAACAAACGGTGAGAACACTAAGTATGGGTTCATATAAGCATGTGTGTCTCAAAATGACTAAACATGTATATCACAAGTCTAATAAGCATGACATTTTCATACTAATCACTAAACATCAAAAACATGCTATAAACAATAAAATGGAAAGCATGCAAATAATAAATGGGAGTAAAGATTGTTACCAAAACCGAAGAAGCAACTTTCCTTGTCTCCAAAACGTGGTGGTCATCTCCACCAAACTTCCCTTGAAAGTGATGCATCCATTTGATTTCCTTTTAAGCACGGACCGCATCCACTCCAAAGTGTCATCACTCTCACGTCATGTGAGAGCCCACACCTACATCAAAAATAATAGGAGGGGTGGTCTTTGGTACCCATACTCTTTTGGGTCCATGGGGGTTAGCTCTTCTCTAACCCAAACAAACTTATTTGCTAAATTTACATTATGTAATCTATCATAGCAAAATTTAGCAAGGTGGCCCTTACGTCCACAATGTGTACAAGTGTACACTGAGCATACATGTGAGAAGTGTTTCCGTGAGGAGCATGTGTATGCCGTGTAGGGTGTGCATGAATAGATGGAACTTGTTTCTTTTGAAACAAAGATTCCAAGCGTGTATGGCCCACTACACATTGGCTCAAAGTGGAGCCCAAACAATCTACACTCTTCTTAATCAAAGATATATCATTGTTAATTAAAGAAGAGGTGGCACATGCAATAGGTGATTTAGGTGAAACTACCCTAGCATGGCAAACATGAGAATCTAAATCATTTTTCAAAGATTTATTTTTATTTAAACAAATTTCTAATTCTTTTGAGATAAAATCAATTTCTCTTTCAAGAATCATTTTCTCTTAAAACAAATTCAATCTTTGAAGATAAAACATCATTATTTTTTCAAAACATTATCACAATCATTTTAGTTTTCAAAAACTCATTTTCTTTAAGTGCAAGTTCTAATTGAGATCTCAATGAAAACCTTTCATTATAGACCTCAACCTTCTCTTGCAAAACATTGTTAAGTCTAGAATGCAAACTTTTATTTTCATTTTCAAGTTCTAGACTTTTCTTTTTCAAAATTTTATATTTTTCTATTAATTTTTCACACACAATGGAAAGTTCTTCATTCAAAGCATGGGCATCATAATTATCATTTGAAGAACTAGCACAATCATCATTATCTAAGTGGGGTTCCGAATGTACCTCAAGGGAGTCATTCCCTTGGATCATTAAGCATTGAGACTTAGATTCTCCACTAGACTCCTCCGGTTGAATTTGTTCTTGAAGCTTGGAGGTGGTGGTTGTCGTCAACTTGTTCCACACTACAAAAGCGGAATCAAGATTAGAAACAAGCATAAGATAATCTTTTGAAAGTGTGCTTCTAATGGCCTCAAGGGCTTGTGCATTTGCCCCTATATGATTGCTATCACTAAGGAAGGATTCCTTGGTAATGGCAAGGTAAACTTTATGACCTAGGGTTTGTAAATAAACAGTCATTCTAATCTTCCAAACATGAATGTTGGAAGGGTCAAACATAGGTGGGGTCATGAAAGCCATGGTAAACTATATGAGTGTGCAAACAAGCAAATGCAAATAATAGATTAGCAAGCAAATGGATCTCACTCCTAGGATGTTAAGCCTAAGTATCAGGAGCACTAGCTCTGATACCAATTGAAAAACACATAGAGGGGGGGGGTGAATAGGTGTAAGTGCTAATCTAGGAACTAAATGCAAAACTAAGTGCGGAAGCTAATGCAAATTTTGCAACACACTTAATACAATCAACAAGTGTAGCCGAATTCCCCGTGAAAGCTCTGGACTAACTCCTCTTGATTCCCCTTGAATGGGTTGAGGTGCTATGTGAAGCTCTTGTTGATTAAGTACAAGTGAGGCACACACAAACAACCAAGCATATATAAGATATAGCAATGCGAATTATGCAAGGCACAACACAAGCAAATATGATATGAATGAAGTATGATGCTTTGCACAAATAAATGAGAGAGAGTTGAGAGATATTGGATCAAACACAAACATACAGATATGTTTCGAGGTTCGAGCCCCTAGCTCTACACCCCCGCCTACACCACCGTGTAGGATTTCCAATCCACTATAGGAGTACCGAACTCCTCTCTCAATGCCACCGAGGCAATACAACCACAATCCACCTCTACCGAAGAGGGACAAGGCCCGTAGCCAATACAACCAACACAATCACCTCTACCGAAGAGGGATCCAAACTCAATACCACTCCGATCACCTCTACCAAAGAGGGATACAACAAAAGTAAGGAGGGTTACAACTTAGAGGCTTAACCTCAAACACTTCTCTTTTTCTCTCTTTTCCACAAACAAGGATCCTAATAGATTAGGATAGTATGATAGCTTAAGTGTGGAAACAAGGTGTTTTTGGAAACAAGAAACAAAGAAAACTACTAGGGAAATCTCTTGTAAATGATAGAAAATGAAAATCAATACAATCTCCCAAAACCCTAGTTTTCTTTGATTTTTCAAAACCAAAACAATAAAGATGAGAAGTTTAAAGCCCAAAAACTCTTTTAAAAACTTGTTTTAAACTCAGGAAAACTGGGAATTTTTCTCTTGTAAATATCTTGGCCAAAAACCCAAAGAGATGGGGTTTATATACGCCAAACCAGAAACTAGCCATTAGGCTGATGTGGCAGCCTGACAGGCTGACGGTCGACCGGCCCGGTCGACCGCCAACGGTCAGAAATGTGACCGTTGGGCACCACGGTCGACCGGCCCGGTCGACCCAAACAAACAGAGAACACTGCTCTCAGCCCGGTCGACCCGGACGGTCGACCGTCCCAGTGTCTCCAAACGTGCACAGATTTGTGCACGTCGGTCGACGGCCCGGTCGACCGACTTCAGCCAAGTCGACTAGGTCAGTTGACTTAGTCGACTGATTGAAGCCTGGAACAGAAATCTGGGTCAGAAAAACTGGGAAAAATATTTTATAAAAATCTTTTATCTTTTCTGAAAATCCCATAAAACTTGTTTTTAACATTTTATATTGAAACACAAACAAGTGATAAAAATTTCAAGACATATATCAATCATATCAATTCATTTTGAGTCTTGCAAATTTTATCAAAAACAAAACTTGTATTTTTATCAAACTTGATTTTTCCAAAACATGAATAGGATAGTCAAAAATAAGTTTGTTTAAGAAGTTTAAGCATGCATGTATAAATAGAAAATATCTACTATACATATAAACCATGTAACTTGTTTTGATCTACTATTCATAAAAACCAATTCCAAAACATAAATCTTTGTGTGTGTTGTGCACTTGAGCATATCAACTATTCTAAGCTTTACAAATGGATCTAAAACACACTATCTAAACTATGGATACCTAAGTCTTCTTGATGACCTTCCATCTTCAAGTTGATTTGCTCCAAAACTCCATCCATGGCTAGGCAATGTGTGATCTTGAAGCTTTGGCCCTGGAATCACTATGAAAAGCTTCTAAACTCCTTGTGAAGCTAATCACCAACTAATATCTTGTTAATGATCTGAAACTTAAACAACACAAGATTATTAGTAAACATAACTACATGAGTTAATCATCATCAAAACTAGGGTGGAAGGCCTTTGGGCCAACAAGAGGAACTCAATCAATTTGAGCGCAACCAAGTTTGGCACCTTGTTCCTAGGCCCCACGATAGACCAACAATTGGTACTAAGTGGATCTTTAAGAACAAGTCGGATGAGTCGGGTAACGTTGTTAGAAATAAAGCTAGGTAGTTGCCCAAGGTTACACTCAAATCGAAGGAATCGATTTTGAAGAAACCTTTGCACCCGTAGCACGGCTTGAAGCCATACGGATGACACTTGCATTGCATTATATAAAGATTTTAAATTGTTTCAAATGAATGTTAAAAGTGCCTTCTTGAATGGTTTTATTGAGGAGGAGGTGTATGTTGAACAACCCCCCGGTTTTGTTGATCCTACACATCCGGATTTTGTTTTTAAACTTGACAAAGCTCTTTATGGTTTAAAACACGCCCCTAGGGCTTGGTATGAAAGACTTTCTTCATTTCTAATTTCAAATGGTTTTACGAAAGGTAAAATAGATACTACTTTGTTTACAAAACATGTTGAAAATGATATTCTTATTGTGCAAATTTATGTGGATGATATCATTTTTGGTTCTACTAATGAATCTCTTTGCCAAGCTTTTGAATCATGCATGAAGGATGAATTCGAAATGTCTATGATGGGTAAGCTCAACTATTTTCTTGGTCTCCAAATCAAGCAAAGAAAGGATGAGATCTTCATCAATCACGCCAAGTACACAAAGAACTTATCAAGAGGTTCGGGCTTGAAGGAGCTAGAGTGAGTAAAACTCCCATGGCAACAACCACAAAGCTTGACAAGGATGAACAAGGTAAAAGTGTAGACATTAAGCTTTATCGTAGCATGATTGGTAGTTTGTTGTATTTAACGGCTAGTAGGCCGGATATTATGTTTTGTGTTTGTCTTTGTGCTCGTTTTCAATCGTGTCCTAAAGAGTCCCATTTAGTTGCGGTTAAACGCATAATTAGATACCTTAAGGCACTATTGAAATGGGTTTGTGGTATCCGAAAACCGGACAATTTTCAATGACGAGTTTTTCGGATGCCGACTATGCGGGTTTGTAGGTAGATAGGAAGAGTACAAGTGGAACATGTCAATTTCTTGGTAATTGTCTTGTTTCTTGGTCTTCTAAAAAGCAAAATTCGGTAGCCCTTTCAACCGCCGAGGCGGAGTATGTTGCAGCCGGAGCTTGTTGTGCACAAGTTCTTTGGATGAAACATACTCTCCTTGACTATGATTTGCATTTTGATCACATTAAAATATTTTGTGATAATACTAGTACAATTCATATGACCAAAATTCAAATCAACATAGTAAAACTAAGCACATTGACATTAGGTATCACTTTCTTAGAGATCATTATGAGAAAGGTGATATTGATATTGACTATGTTTCTACCGATTTTCAACTTGCCGATATTTTTACAAAACCTCTAGACTATGCTAGATTTTCTTTTATTTGTGGTGAGTTGAATGTTTGTATTATGGATTCTTAAAGAAAATTTTTTTGTTTTGCTTAACCCTTTTTGATGTATGACAAAAAGGGGGAGAAAAGCTAGTTTGTTTTGGTGCTTTGCATCTTTAGTTTCTACTTGTGTAGGTTTATGTTTTTATGCTTTACGTATAGTCATTTCTTTTATACATAGCATAATTTGAGGGGAGCTTTCAAGCTCCTCTCCCATTTGTTTTTAAATAACTTATATGTTTTGTCATCATCAAAAAGGGGGAGATTGTTGGCCCAAGGTTACAATCACCCGTTTTAGTGTGTTTTTGATGATTACAAAACATATGTAGTTATTTGTACTAATCATGTTTGTTGTTTTAGTGTGTTTCAGGGTTCTAATGATTTTAGGAGCATTCTTCCCTAAAGGAAGATGTTTTGACTCAAGTCACCTCATTTCGGGCTCAAGTATCAAGCTTGCAAATTCATATGGAGAAGCCCACTTGAAGATCTTGTAGTCCTTTAGAACCAATGTAAGAAATGTAAGAAATAGTTTGTTAAAGTTTGAGGTTGTAGAATATTGACTCTAGGATACACACACACATTTTCAAAATACAGTTTTTAGTTTTGGTATTTGTTTTTAAGTTCATGCCTTGATTCTTATACATGATTCCAAAATTCTTACAAATTCTATATCTTGTTTACACCATGTATAACTATCTTTTACAACATGATACTTAACATCATATACCGACAAAATTATCTTCAAAAATTTTCAAGTTCAAAATTTCTTCCCAGTTTTTCTGTTTCAGGCTAAACCGCCGACCGGACCGGTCGACCGGATCATGTGTCCAGGACGTGCACGCTTGTGCACGTCTGTCGGTCGGCCGACCGGTCGCCCGACCTGTAAACCCCAACTCTCTGTTTATTTCGGTCGGCCGACCGGTCGACCGACAGTTAAAAATCTTTGTTTCCTTCTTGAGGCCGGTCGACCGGCCGGTCGACCCGAGCCCAACGGCTATATGCCAGCAAGGCGGACGGCCGACCGGACCAGTCGACCGCCAAGCCTGCTGCTGCCCACGGCTCTTTCCTCTTTGGTGTATTTCTGAAAATCTGTTTTTGGTCTATTTTGTGGCAGATTTTCTCTGAATTTTAGGGATTATTTTCTGATCAAATAAGCTTTATTTTAATGTGTTTTTATTCCTTCCTCTCCCTATAAATAGAGGAGAATGGTCTCTTGAAAAGAACCAAGAAAAAATACCAAGTTTTCAAGTTTGAAAAAGAAAGAAAAGTTTTCAAAGCTCTCTCTTCTCTAGTGCATTCTTGGCCTTTGTTTTTCAGTTGTGTTTTCAAGAAAAATCCATTTACAACTGAGTTTGTTTTCTCACTACACTTCTAGAGCCAAAATTCCCATCCTCATTCTATAAGAAAGTTGTAAAGAGAAAGTTTGTAAGAAGTTTGTGATCCTTTTGGTGATCACTTGGCTACTTGTTCCTTCTTCTTGTTCTTGTTGAGATACCTCTTCGGTAGGTTTGTAAGTGGTGGAGTTCGGTACTCTGATCTTTGGTAGACCTTGTAAAGTCCTCGGTGGATAGTGGAAACCCTTCACGGAGCTGAAGGCGGGGAGTAGAGCGGTGGCTTGAACCTCGAAATAAATACTTGTGTTTGCGATTGCCTTCTTGCTCTTGCTCTCTATTTCGCTTTACTTTCAATTGCTCTTTATTGCTTATTGTTTCCTTTACTTGTGATATTTCTTGTGTGCACTTCAACATTGCATATTATACATTCATTGATAATTTGTCGATCAAATCTCATACAACAAGATTGCATTGCGCACCTCTGACTCATATTCAGAGGAATCACGAGGAGGAGTTCAGAACCCTTCACCGGGTATACGGCTCCTAGTCTTGTTTTGAGAGATCGTTGCATCATTCATCCATACTTGTTTTAAAAAGTTATTAGATTAGCATTACACCTATTCACCCCCCCTCTAGGTGTTTTTCACTAATATCAGGAGCATAGGCTCTGATACCAATTGAAAGTACACCTAGAGGGGTGGTGAATAGGTGTACGGCTAATCTATGAACAATAATGCGAAAATTAAAACTTAATTGCAACACACTAGTGTAACCAACGAGTATAGCCGAATTCCCTGTGAAGAGCTCTGGACTAACTCCTCTTGATTCCTCTGAATAAGAGTTGAGGTGCTATATGAAGCTCTCGTGGTTAAACACAAGTGAGGCATACAAACAAACACAACCAAGCATATAAGAGTGATATGACAATATGAATGATGCAAGGCACAATGTGAGAGAGAGAGTTAGAGAAAGTGGATCAAACGCAAACACAAAGATATGTTTCGAGGTTCGAGCACCCAGCTCTACGTCCCTGCCTTCACACAGAAGGATTTCCACTAACTCGTCCACACAGGACTTCCCACACAGGGAACCTCCACTGAGGATTTGGGGCAATACAATAACCGGGAGTACACAACTCCTCTCTCAAATACAGCACAACCTCTACACTTAGAGGCTAGGCACAAAGCCACCACAATATCAACCTCACAATAGAAGGATAGGCACAAAGCCACCACTCTAACAATCAACCTCTTCACTAAGAGGGATAGCACAAATAAAGGAGGGTTTACAACTTGGTGGTTTCCATAACTACAAACTAATTTTCTCACTAAAACAAAGATCCTATAGATAGGATAGAATGATAAGCTCAAGTGTGAGAAAACAAAGTGTTTGGAACAAAGAAAAATGCTTGGGAAAAACTCCAAATAGATATAGAATTTTTAGACCAAAAACCAATTCCCAAAAGACTATATTTTCTTTGAATTTCCAACACTTTAAAAACAAATAAAGAATAAGAATTTTGAACCCAAAAACTTTTGATGAAAACTCTTTAAGTATATAAATTTTTCTCTCTTGAAAACTTGTCCAAAAACAGCTCTTGAATGGGGTATTTATAACCCCTAAGAAAATCTGCCCGTTGGCAGCTGGAAAGGGCCAGAATGCCCTTTCGGTCGACCGGCCACGGTCAAAAAAGTGACCGTTAAGTCCAGCGGTCGACTGCCCGGTCGACCGTGCCAGATCTAAAGAGCAACCGCTCTCTGTCCGGTCGACCGCCCGGTCGACCGGGCCAAAGCTCACGATCGACCGCCCGGTCGACCGCCCCCACCCGAGAGTGGGGTGACTTCAGGCGGTCGATCGCACGGTCGACCGGCCAAGCCAACTTGGCCTTTGTGCACGTCTCGTACACATCGGTCGACCGGTCCGGTCGACCGCCAGAGCCTGGCAGGGATATTTCAGGATCTAAAAACTTGTCTTTTTGCCTTTGATTAAATCCCATAAAATCACAAAAAATCTACAAAAATAAGTTCAGTATTATGCTTTGATATACAAACATGTTTGAGTAAAAATCAAATCATGTTACAAGCATTTTGAACTATTTTTGTAACATAGAAATTTTGCCGAAAACCAAAATCCGTATTTTTCAAAACTTGAATTTTTAAATGGAAAACCGTTTTCTCCAAAACACTTGCAAATACAAAAACATGATATTTAAATAACTTTGAAGCATATAGTATATGGATGGAATCCAATATACATATAAAGATATATATCAATATTTTTTATATTAAATCTGAAAATAAGTTTTGTTTAAATACAAAACCCAAATACATGAATAGGTTATCAAAGTAAGTTTTTTTCTAAGAATATAAAGCATACATGTATATAGATCAAATCTAATATACATTAAACCATGTAAACTTGTTTTTGATATAATACCTTTCATGAAAACCAAGATCGGTTAAACCAAAACCGAAAACCAACAAACATGAAACTTAAAACAAGTGTGTGTGTTGTGAACTTGAGCATATCACACTATCTAACTTTAACAATGGATCTAAACTAACTATTCTAAAACAAACCGAGGTCTTCTTGTAGAGCGCCATCTCCAGTCGACTCGATCCAAACGTGATCCACCGAGCTTGACTCCAAACGAGTGCTAGATATGAACTTGACGCTCGAGCTCTTGAATCACCATGTGAAAGCTCCAAAACACCTTTGTTGAAGCTAATCACACTAATATCTTGGTTAAATATTTGAAACTAAATATCACAAGATTATTAGTAAACTATAACTACATGAGTTAATCATCATCAAAACTAGAGTGGAAAGCCTCTGGGCCAACAGATTATTATATGTTTATGCTTCATTGCTCATTTGTACTGATTACATGTGCATGTATAACCTAGTTTTGATGATTCTTTCATTTATACATATTTTTTGTATTTTGTACCTTTTTTGCTTCATGTATATGTAATTTTTGTCTAGAGCTAATAAATATATATGTATACCCTTGAGTTACTTGCCTTCATGCAAAATTCTATTATGGACTCATTTGTGTTTGGGATATGTATGTATATTTTTTAGTTTCGATAAAACATCATATACCTTGATGCCTATTTAGTTTTGATGAAAATTTTAGTTTTTGATGATTTTCATATTTTTGATAAAAGAATTTCATGTTTGTTTTGAACCTTATTGCTTATGTTCATGAAAATTCTATTCACATGATTCTTGTTCACTCACATTATTTTTGTTTACTCATGACTTTGTTTTCATGAGCTTTATATAACTTTATAAATCTTGTGTCAATTTTGTGAATTTAGTAATATTTCATGTGTCAATTTTGTGTATTTAGCAATGTTTCATGACACATATATTATTTGGTTTTATATTTGAGGGATCTTTAACTAGTTTTTTAAAAATAACTTTAAACTAGTTATTTATTCTTCACTTGGTAGTGTTTTCAATTTACAACTATTTTCAAATCTTATTTTTGAAAACTTCTACCCTTTAAGGGCGGATGGATGGGCGACCATGCATTGTATACCCTTATTGAATATCCTTTTAACATGTGCATGAATAGGGTGGTAAGTATAAGTTATACACATAATCTTCTTGTTATTTCATTTTTGTGTACTCATACTTGTTTTCTTAAATATGTATGCTTCAAATTTTAATTGGTATTTTCAATTTTATACATACATATATATGATTTGATTGTGGTTGTTTTACAATATCTTTACATCTTAAAGCACAAATTATGTTTATACTAAACTTGAGTTTATTCTAAATATTAATTGGTATCCTTACAAGCTTATGTATTGATTTTCAATTGGTATTTCAATTGCTAATTATTTCAATTGGTATTTCAATTGATTTCAATTGGTATTTATTTGGTATCAAAATGTACTTCATGTTTCACTTTCAACAGGTATCAAAATCTACTATTGAAATCTTAAAATTTTTTTTTGACAAATGGTACCAATATTTGTTTTTGTCAACTACTATTTGGCTTCATTGGTATCAAAATTTATTTTTTTGACTTAAGAAATTTTAAAATTTTGTTTAAAGTATTATCAAAAATTTTGTTTTAAAATTTGTTGATATGTATTGGCTATATGCAAGGGATCATAACATCTTCTCTATATATAGATTCATGTTGAGTGCAATCTCACATTGAGGAACTTGACCTCTCTTCTTTACGTGATACACATGTGTAAGGGGAGCTTAACATCTCTGCTTATACATTGTATATTATGTTTTATGTGGGTTAGAGTCTAGTCAATCCTTCTTCATGTAATGCATGTATGCAGGGGGAGCTAACTTAACGTCTCTCCTCTTCATGAATGTATATCACATATACATTTTTATTGCTTGATTGTCCTCACCCCTTTGTTGATGAATTGACAAAAACGGGGAGAAGAATTTAGAGAGTTTACATGCATGCTTAATATTTATTATTTATGCATATATGTTTGTGTTTATTTATGCACTTTATTGAATATCTTTAATGTTTATTGCTATGCAAGAGTTAAGAGGGAGTTTTTATGAAGCTTATCTTTAATCCATGCATATATAACTCCATGAGTTTTGTCTTTATCAAAAGGGGGAGATTGTTGGTCCAAAGGCCCATCACTCTAGTTTTGATGATGATTAACTCATGTAGTTATAGTACTAATGATCTTGTGTTTATTCAGATATTTGATCAAGATCTTAGTAGGTGTTTAACTTCAACAAAAGATTCGAAGTCAAGTTTTGAAGTTAGCACGTGTTAATTCAAGAGCTCACGCATCAAGATCACATCAAATACTCATGGGGAGTCTAGCTCATGGATCAAGTTTGGACCAAGTCAAGAAGAAAAAGAAGATTTTCAAGAGAAGATTTTCAAGAAGACTTGTCTCATGTTTGTAAGTGTTAAGATTTATTTTAGATAAAATATAAAAATAGATTAGTTGTGGATTGCTCAAGCTTATATATACACACACAAAATTTATATGTGTTTTTCATAAAATAACTTTAGTTTTAGAAAATACCGTTTTGGTTTTGAGCTTCAAAGTATACATCCTTATGTTTCATGATTAGATTTCATCAAACAAGTTTATATGGTTTATATGTGTTTTGAATTTCATCCATACACATTGTTGGTTCAAATGTTTAGAAAAACTTATTTGATGTTTTATATCATGTGTTTTGAGTTTTGTATTTTTTAAAACTTATTTTAGAGCTTATTATTAAAAATATAGATATTTCATCTTATATGTGTATTGGATCATATCCATACAAACTAAGCTTCAAAAGTGTTTAAAATATCTTATTTTTATATTTGAAGAAGTTTTGAAAAAATCATTTTTTAAATTGAAGATTGATTTTGAAAAATAAGGTTTTTGTTTAAGGAAAAATTTTTATACCACAAAAATAGTTCAAAAATTTCGTAATATGTGTTGATTTTTGATCACACATATTTGTACTTCAAAGTATTTCAACGAACTTATTTTTATAAATTTTATGTGATTTTATGGAATTTTATAGGAGTTTAATAGATTAAGATTTAATCCCCAAAAAATCTGACTTGGCCTTCTGGCGGTCGACCGACTGGTCGACCGAGCCAGAAGTCGGTCAACCAGGCGGTCGACCGATGTACACAGAAACATGCACAACTTTTGCTGAGGGCTCACTCTCTGGATCTGGCCCCGGTCGACCGGGCAGTCGACCGTCCGAGAGCAAAGCTCTCTGGATCTTGCCTCGATCGACCCGCCAGTCATGACTAGGGTACGGTCGACCGGGCGGTCGACCGTCTGGCCCCATATAACGTTGGCCGGTTGAACGGCCGATCGACTGATAGGTCATCTGACCTACAGATTTGACCCCAATGGCTATATTTTTGAGCTCTATAAAAGGGGGCTGTTTTGGGCTGTTTTATACAAGATTTCAAGAGGGTTTCAAAGCTACTTTTCCCATCTCTTTTAGAGTTTTTCTTCACTTGTTTTAGGGCAAAAACTTCCATATCAAAGGAGAGTTTTCAAGAGTGTTTTTCTGTAACGCCCCGATCCGGCGGGTACGGAGACGTTACTGCAACGTATATACGTAGGTCAGAAATACCCTCACGTATATACGGTAAACATCAGTACAGGAAAGAATCAGAGTACGGAAGCAAGTGGTGCATTATACATTCCAATACATGAGTACAATTACAAAGTTATCACCAGAGGTGATCCAATATTACATGAATAATACATCACTAACATGCGCAATTGCGAGATTACAAAAAGATGTACAAGAGTGAACAGTATAAAAGGCACTCACGAGTTTACAAAAGGAAAACTCGAGAGGCACACAGGGGGGCCTGGAAGGATAGAGCTCTGGACGGTCTGCTGGAGATCCACGCTACTGCTGCGCCACTCTGATCAGCAACTAGGCGAAATCCACATGCTCCAAGCTCCAAGACCTGGACATGAGAATCCAGGGGAGTCAGATAGAACTCCCCAGGCGAGTGGTGATACGAATGCCAAGTGGCGAGCATAGGTAAGCATGTAGGAGCAAGTAGATATAGCAGGTGACTTCCAGTAGAGAATACACATGGTATAATAAGATAAGAGCAGGTAAAGAGATGATCTCCTAAACTAACATAAAATCGATAAAACCGATAAAACCGAATAAAACCGATTACGAGCAAAACCGATTGTACAAGCTTAGGTCACGGCCCCATGAGACTAGTACCTCGAAGGAATAATCCAAACAAGGAAACCCTCATCTATATACCTTTATCCCATGTCACCGTAATCCGAGCGCGTACAACCCGAGTTACAAAATAACACATCAAATTATATATTAGCATCTTATTATAATTGGAGCCATCTAAGTTCCAGGCTTCAGTATGTGTCCCATTCCACATACTTCCACCCACAACTTATGTAGCAAGTTATTTGGAAACTGATAAAGATCGATGAATCACGTTTCGGATGGGCCCCGTACATGCCCGGGACAACGGTCCAGGAGTATCCGGTGCTGAGCCGGAACGTACCGCTAGGTACCGAGACTTATTTACGCCCGAACAGGAATAGAGTATCGCAGATCCCATAGAAATAGGCCTAGGGCGTGTGCATACCCGGCAGGAATAAACAGGAGTAGGGGTGCCAGCACACCCCACGGAATCCCTGGTGGCCGCCAGGTGATCCCTCAAGTATGTGGCCACGCGCGACTCGATAAGACCACCATAAACATGATTAATCAGGGCCTATCAGTTTCCCCCAAACCGGGTGCAAGTTGTCTTATTAGAATTTAATATGTGATTATCAATTACGGGAATAGCAGGTACAAGAGATGATCAGGAGTTCAGGAGTACATGAGTACTAAAGATTCAGGTCACTGTATATATAATACAGGATAACAAGTACAAGATTCAAGTCACTGCATGTAATGCAGGATAACAAGTATAGTATTCCCGTAAATGAGATAATCACAGGTCAAGTATATCATGCCGGGTGTCAAGGGATAGCATGACAAGATGGTGATATTAGACAGGTAACCAGTCATGTCAAGAGATTGATATTAGTCCGGTGGCAAGTCATGTCATAACAAGGGGTCTTGCCAAGTAGTAGCATGTCTGGTGATAACATATCATTTGACAAGTGAAATTGACTGGTGTGAGATATTAGCATGCAATTGACAGGTACTAAGTAATGGCATGGCAAGTGTTAGCATATCAGGTAAATACATGGTATGTGATAGAATAGTAGCTGAGCACAATCAAGCGGAGCTGAGCAAACTGGAGTGTACAGACAGCAAACAGTATTTAACACTGGAGCGTCTGGCAAGGTTACCGGGACAACTCGGCTTAAGGTGCGAGTAGGAAATCCGGCAGCATCCCGCCTAGACGAATCTAGTGGTAAAGCGCTGAACGCTGATCATGATAACCAGGCGGAGCTGAGAAACCTGACGATCCCAATCACGTCTCTTTCGAGATAGTGAGAAACCGGAGGCTGAAGGGTCCAGAGAAACCTGACGGTCCCAATCACGTCTCTTTCGAGATAGTGAGAGACCGGAGGCTGAAGGGTCGAGAGAAACCTGACGGTCCCAATCACGTCTCTTTCGAGATAGTGAGAGACCGGAGGCTGAAGGGTCCAGTCATTGGCACTCGGCCATACACAAATACAGGGACTCAGCCCAATACATAATATATGAAAATATGGAATAAAATACATGTCGACCCGACGAAGTGGGGAAACCCAAATGGAGGCGAGAGCGAGGACACTCGCCTAAATCACCTGAATGCCGAAAAGTCCGAAATCCATGGAACTCGCGTACGCGCTATAAAATATAATAATATATAAATATTGGAGAGAGAAGGTGAAGAGGAGAGAGAAAGAGTTAGAGAAAGAAAGAGGGAGAAACCTAGAGAGAGAAAGAGTTAGAGAGAGAAAGAGAGAGGAAAACTAGAGAGAGAAGTATATGGAAGGAGAGAGTGCACAGGGAGATGCGGGTTTTGAGAGTGAGACGCGGGAGTCGCAGACGCGGGGATCACGTCGCAAAGATGCCACAAACGTGGGGTTCGAGACCCGCGTTCAAGTCAGGACACAAGGAGAACGCGGACGCGGATGTGGGTTCCGCGTCGCGTTAGCACAGGAAGAACACAGACGCGGGCATGGACTCCGCGTTGCGTCGATACAATAACGCGAAGGCCGCGTTAAATAGATATCAAGATCGCGAAGACTCGCGTTAAGGAGTTGTCTGGACGCGGGGGTGAGATCCGCATCAGCAATTTACAGAGAGGAGGAGGGAGATCTAGAGAGATATTAGGGAGAGGAGAGAGGAGTTAGGAGTGAGAGAGAGAATCTGGAGAGAGAGAGAGGAGAGAGAAGTTCAGTAGAGAGAGAAATTGAACAGGAGAGAGAGGAGAGAGAGGAATTGAACAGGAGAGAGAGAGTTTGAACAGGAGAGAGAGAGAAAGGATAGGGGCAGCAGCCCCCCTTCTCTCGCACAGGGTTGGAAGCCCCCTGGCCGGAGGTGGCCGCCGGCGGCGCCAGAGCTGGGGTGGCCGGTGGCCACCCCAGGGGACAAACAGGAGGGGGACAGAGGGCCCCTCTGCCCCCATCTCCGGTCACGGCCTGGCCTTGCCAGGCCGTGGCCAGGCCAACCCTGGCCGTCAGGCCAGGGGCGCCAGAGGGCGGCGCCAGGGGGCGGCGCCGCCAGACAGGGACGGCCACGCTGGCTGCCCAAAAATAAAGGGGGGCTGTTGCCCCCCTCACAATAGCCTCGGCCAGGCCTCCTGGCCTGGCCGTGGCCCTTCCAGTCCGGCGCCGGCGGCCCTCGAGGGCCGCCGACGAGGTGAAGAGAAGAAAGAGAGAGAGGGAGGAGGGAAAGGAGAGGGAAAGGAAAAAAGAAAAAAAGAAAGAAAGGAAAGTAAAGAAAACGAAAAGAGGAGGGAGGAGGAGGAGGCTCGCCGGAGTTGGGGGCCTTCCTCGCCAGCGTTGGTGGCCGGAGGCGCCGGAGAGAGGTCGGCCATCTCTTGGAGAAGAAGAAGAAGAAAAGAAATGAGGAGAAGAGAAGAAGAAAAGAAAGAAAAAGAAAAGAAAAAGAAAAAGAAAAGGGGAGAGAGAGATTGATAGGGATTGATGGAAGGGAGAGGGTTTTTGTAACGCCCCGATCCCACGGGTACGGGGACGTCACTGCGACGTACATACGCAGGTCAGAAGTACCCTCACGTATATACGCTAAGCATCAGTACAAGTAAGAATCAGAGTACGACAAACGTAGCGTCCATTCATATGCCAACATAAGAAGTACAAAGTACAAGGTTATCACAGGATGTGACATACTATTACATATCACATGCATCATATATCACAACCAAGCACAAAAGTACGATTTACAATATGATTACAAGATGCTCACGAGCTGAAGGAAGGTCCCGCGAGCTAAAAAGGAAAGTCTGGCACAACAGAAACCGAGACTAGTCAGCCTGCTCGGAAAGGAAAGCTTGATCTTCCACAGAAGGCTCCACCTCGATCCAAGGTTCGGAACCTGAACATACAAATTCAAGGGAGTCAGGACCTCCCAAACAAGTGATCCGGTTACAGCCGAGCGGCATAAGGAATAAGAGTAAGAGAGTTGATACAATATCATGAATAATCAGCCAGCAAGTAAAGGAAGCACAAAATGTTATAAACGAAAGGTATTGCATAAGCTTAAGTTACGGCCTCATGAGACTAGTACCTCGAGGGAATAATCCAAACAAGGAAACCCTCATCTATAAACCTTTATCTCATGTCACCGTGATCCAAGCGCATACAACACCCACAGTTAACGCCTTTTATTATTATTATTACTTGTCTTACCCTGATATCTAGCTATGTGAACTAGCGTCCCAGCACACATAGATCCATATCCGAGTAAAGCAAGGTTGTTATTGGAAACCAGCGGGGGTATCAACGAACTATGTTTACAGTGGGTCCCGTGCATACCCGGGACCACGGCCCAGGATGTTCCGTTGCTTGGTGGACGGAACCTGCCGCAAGGCTAACAGGAGGGTCTTATAGGATGCCCTTATCAAGATGGTACCAGGAAGGAGGGAGCCAGCACTCCCCTCGGTCGCCTGGAGGCCCACAGGTCAGACCGGAAGTTTAGTTGCACAACATACCGAATACCACTGTAAACATGAACATATATTGATAGCCGCATATTTCCCCGACCCGATGCAAGTTGTTCCTTTTATGAATTATTGGATGATTATCAGATTTCGGGAATGAACAGGAGCAAGTCAGGAATATTGTAAAAACAGGAGTATCAAGAGTACAATTGTACTATCATGTAAATCAAATTGGTAAATCATAAAGTCCGGTTATCATTCCCGTTATCGTGATAATTATAAGAGTCAAGTGTATCATGCCTTGTGTTGATAGATAGCATGATAAGAGTGATATTTACCAAGTAACAAGTCTAGTAATTAGCAATATATACAACATGATCCAAATATGATGTCCAAAATCAAGAAGTAATTAACCATAGCAAATAGTCAAGATTAGTCGACTAGAGAGAATAAGTAGTCGACTTATGAAAGAGTTAGTCGACTAGGAAATAGGGTTAGTCGACTAGGGAAGGCTGCGTTTCAAAAGAGCTGCGTTTCAGGGAGCTGCGTTAGTCGACTGGGAAATAATAGTTAGTCGACTAATAAAGGGTGCGTCTCAAAGAGCTGCGTTTTCAAAGGAAAGTTAGCCGACTAGTGGGAAAACATAGTCGACTAGAGAAGTTGCGTTTTCAGAAACGAGGGTGCGTTTCAAGAGGGTTAGTCGACTTATGATTAGGTCGAGTCGACTAATAGGGTTCAAAACAGATAACAGAATTGGTTCTTAAGGGTTGCGTTTGTTACAAATATGAAAGAAATATCCAAGTCTTGGCGAGTAGAATTACTCGCCTATAATGCGTCCGACGCAGAGAAACGCGGTCCCAATCCAAAGGAGGGTACCGGTCTTCACAAGTTGAAGGAGAGGGGTTGTGGTAGTTTGGAGAAGATGGAGGTGCAAGTCTAGTTCACCATTTCAAAACGGGATCTTGCAAACGTTGTTGCGGGGGACGAATGTATAGCCCGTTAGAAAGAGGTTGACGAGGAGGTGAAGGTGGTATGCTTGGTGGAGGCTACGGTGGTGCAGGTGGTGGTGGAGATGGTGGTAAAGCTTTTTGGTGAAGATGGGTTCTTTGAGGTTTTCTTGGTGAAAGAGGTTGAGGAAGATGGTGTTTGTTGGTGAAAATTGGAGGAGGAGATGGAGGAGAATGAAGTGGAGGAATTTGTGGTGGAGAATATGGAGAGGGTGAGTGGTGGTAATGGTGGCCAAAGGGAGCTTTGGGCTGCTGTTGATGTTCACAGGAAGTGGAAAAGGAAGAAGAAGTGAAAAAAGTGAAGAGAGAGAAGGAGTGGGGGAGTTATATATAAAAGGTAAGTTTAGATTATAACAAGTTTGCCCTCCACTCTATGAAACCTGCGTTTCATGCCAATTTGGCCGCATCCCACCACACAAGGCTGCGTCTAGCTGTTGCTGGACGCAGTAAACAAACCTGCGTCCAAGAAAAACAAGATTACGTTGGTAGAATAGGACGAAAAAGCATGGGTGACTGGACTTGAGTTGGATTGGCCCATAAGCATTAAATGCAGCAAGGAAGGGTCTCCGCATTAATTTGCTGAGTCCAGTTGGCAAAACTCGCGTTTGAGGAAGGAGAGAGAAAAATGGAAAAAGAGAAGAGTGAAGTAGTTGAATGATTTCCCGGTATCTGGGAAAATACCGAGAACTCCGGAAAGGTCCAAAAATCGAAGTATCTCGGAAAGCTCCCCAACAATTCTTAAAATAATAAATATTATATAAGATTTTTGGTGGAATCGGTTTTCAGAAATTCTATTCCATTTTCAAAATAAAAATCCTGAAATCCACTATGAACGGTGTCTACACCGGGTAGGCTGGATTTTTGATAAAATCTGAAAAATCCCAGAAAATGCCTGAAGGAAGAAAATATAATTTTTAAGAAGGAATGTGAAAGCGGAATCCAAAAATTTGATTCCGATAGTGAATTAAAATTCCTGGAATCAACCAGTGATACTGGCCGACACCGGTTTTGAAGACTTACAATTTAATTCCGAAAAATTCCAGAAAATCATGAAAAATCTAGAATATTAAAAAATAATATTTGAAACTAAAATTAGTCAAATCTGAATACCAAACAGATCAAATCATGCAGTACTGCTATATGAGTAAGTATTTAAATAGCAGAAAATAAAATAAAATAAAATAATAATAATAAAAATGCACCAAAAATCAGGATACGTAACTGTGCACGTATACCGAGATGGGGTGTTACAACCTATCCACCTTACAAAAAATTTCGTCCTCGAAATTTCAGGAAGGGGAAGATGACGGTAGAGAAGAATAGGAAGAAGGGTTTTACCAACTAAGTTGTAAATAGTTGAGGGTAACGCTCATGAATAACGTCCTCTCGTTCCCATGTGGCTTCTCCTGGCACATGTCTATTCCAAGAAACCAATACTAATGGTATTGCCTTATTCTTCAATGTTTTGATACTTTTGTCCAGGATGGCCATCGGTTGCTCTTTATAAGACAGATCTGACTGTAGTTCCAGTTCGGAGTGATCTAGAATGTGACTCTCATCCTTGACATACCTCCTCAACTGTGATACATGGAATACATTGTGTACTCCTTCTAAAGATGGCGGTAATGCCAATCGGTAAGACACATCTCCCACACGATCCAAAATTTCGAATGGGCCGATGTATCTCGGACTAAGTTTTTCACGAGTACCGAACCGGATTACCCCTTTTGTGGGTGATATCTTTAAAAATACATGCTCACCGGTTCTGAATTCCAATGGCCTTCTGTTTGTGTCTGCCCAACTCTTTTGTCGGCTCCGTGCTGCCCGGAGATGATCTCTGATAATTCGGACTTTGTCTGTTGTCTGAACTAGAATGTCTGGTCCCATAAGTCTTCTTTCGCCGACTTCGTCCCAACATATCGGTGACCTGCATTCCTGCCATACAATGCCTCAAATGGGGCCATTTTGATACTAGCCTGATAGCTGTTATTATAAGAGAATTCTACCAAATGAAGATAATCTTCCCATGACCCTCTAAATTCTATCATGCAGGCTCGTAACATGTCTTCAAGGATCTGGATAGTCCGTTCCGATTGTCCGTCTGTCTGGGGGTGATATGAAGTACTGAATTTCAGACGAGTTCCTAAATTTTCTTGGAGACTTTCCCAAAAATGTGATCGGAATCTCGTGTCTCTATCTGACACGATACTAACTGGAACTCCATGTAGACAAACAATTTCTTTCATATATTTTTCTACAAGAACTTCTGTTGACTGACCTACCCTGAAAGGTAGGAAGTGAGCTGCTTTTGTGAGGCGGTCAATGATTACCCATACTGCATTATTACCCTTAGGACTGCGAGGTAGTGCTGTGACAAAATCCATGGTGATATGTTCCCACTTCCACTCGGGTATTGGCAAGGGCTGAAGAAGTCCAGCTGTTCTCTGGTGTTCTATCTTTACCTGCTGGCAAACTAAGCACTTGGCCACATGCTGGGCTATCTCCCTTTTCATGGCATTCCACCAGAACTTCTGTTTCAAGTCTTGATACATTTTATTGCCTCCCGGGTGTATGGAATAGGCCGAACTATGTGCCTCTGCCAAAATTTTCTGTCGGACTTCTCCTTGGGGGACACAAATTCTGTTACCAAAATATAATGTGTTGTCTGAATGAATACGGAGGTCAGTTCTCAATCCAGCTTCTACTTGAGCCCTAAATTTCTGTAGTCTGGGGTCTCCCTTTTGGGCTTCCTTGATTTCACTCATCAGTGTTGGTTGAACCTGGAAGGCCATTAGTTGACTGACTCATCAGCTCCTTGCAGTAGTATTAAGTCCAACTTTATGATTTCTCGAAGCAATTCTTCTGTTGAGTAAGTTGTAATAACACTTTGTTCTCTGGTTTCCTGCTTAGTGCATCTGGGACCGTATTGTTCTTACCGGGATGGTACTGTAAGTCTATGTCATAGTCGGCCATCAATTCAAGCCACCGCCTTTGCCTCATGTTTAATTCTTTCTGTGTGAAGATATACTTAAGGCTCTTATGATCAGTATAGATCAATACTTTGTCTCCCAGAAGGTAGTGTCTCCAGATCTTTAATGCAAATATTACCGCCGCCAGTTCTAAGTCATGGGTTGGGTAATTTCTCTCATGTGGTTTCAATTGTCTTGATGCATAAGCTATGACATGACCATGCTGCATTAATACACATCCTAGGCCTTTTCCGGATGCATCACTATATATAACCATCCCTCCTGTTCCCGAGGGAGTCTTCAAGATTGGAGCTGAAATTAGTCTTTCCTTCAATTGTTCAAATGCTGCAGTACATTCCTCTGACCATTGATACCTTTCCCCTTTTCTGGTGAGCTTTGTTAATGGGGCTGCAATTTTGGAAAAGTCTTGGACAAATCTCCTGTAATACCCGGCTAATCAAATAAAGCTTTTAATTTCTGTTACTGTCCTTGGGATTGGCCAATCTTTTACTGCCTGGATCTTGTTAGGGTCGACTGAAATTCTTCTTCTGAAACTACATGACCCAAGAAAGCTATACGGTCTAACCAGAACTCACACTTGCTTTCCTTTGCATAAAGTTGTTCCTGCCGGAGAGTCTGTAGCACTATTCTCAAGTGTTCTGCATGCTCTCTGTCGTTCTTCGAGTAGATCAAGATGTCATCTATAAAAACAACCACAAACTGATCCAAATATGATGAGAACACTCTGTTCATCAAATCCATGAAAACTGCAGGGGCATTGGTGACTCCGAAGGGCATAACTAGAAACTCATAATGGCCATAACGAGTCCTGAATGCTGTCTTTGGAACATCTTCTTTCTTTATCTTCAGCTGATGATAACCTGATTGCAAATCCAATTTTGAAAAGACTCGAGCTCCATGAAGCTGATCAAACAGATCATCAATTCTTGGTAAGGGGTACTTATTCTTGATGGTAACCTTGTTTAACTCTCTGTAGTCTATACACAACCGCTTACCACCGTCTTTCTTGTTGGCCAACAGCACTGGAGCTCCCCATGGTGAAGCACTTGGTCTAATCAATCCTTTGTCAGAGTATTCTTGTAGCTGTTTCTTTAGAATCTCCAACTCAGTGGGCGCCATTCTGTATGGAGCTTGGATATCGGAACTGTACCTGGAAGGGTATCAATAGAAAACTCAATCGTCCTGTCAGGTGGAAGCCCTGAGATTTCCTTAAATACTTCTGGAAATTCATTCCAAACTGGTACTCTCTTTTTCTGGATCTCAGCAGCAGTCATCTGTGCTTTTTCCTTGACAGTTTGTGTTCTCCTTCAAATTGGAACTCAGGCTGAAGCGGCATCTTGAAAATGACTTTCTTGTTTCGACAATCAATGACTGCATGGTATTTACTGAGCCAAGTCATGCCTAAGATTACGTCGTACCCTTTGGTATCTAGTACGAGCATATCCACTGTTAATGTCCTGTCACACAGTTCCACCGGACAATTTACACAAACTCTATTAGAGATGACTACTCCGTTACCGGTACTTATCTCCCACTGGTGGTCTAAATATTCAACAGGTATAGAGTTCAAAGCAATGAAACTATCTGATATGTAACAATGAGAAGCGCCAGAATCAAAGAGGGCTAAGACAGGCTTAGAGTGCACCATGATCTTACCTGTTACCACTTCTCCAGAAGTTTGGGCCTCTTCCGCTGTCAAGTTGTAGGCCCGTCCTCTTCCACAACCTGCAGTTGTTCTTCCTCCCCTTGGGGCTGGGCAAAAAGCCTGTTGTTGTAGAGGGAGAGGGGTTCTTCCAACCATCGGTCCTGGGTTCCTCTGTCCAATAGGTGCAGGAAGTGCCGGTAGGGTCCTGTTCATCGTCCTAATTCTCTTAAGGGGACAGCCTTCTATTGTGTGATCACCAGATCCACATGCCAGGCACAACCCATTAGCCCTGCGACAGTCCTTTTGCAAGTGACCTGGCCTCTGGCAATAATTACAAACAGGAACTATTTGAGTTGTCTGAGGAGGGGCTGGCCGATATGGTCTTCTAACCATTGGGGCCCTTACAGCTCTGACTGGACCTCCTCTGCCCAGTTGTTGGAATGGCCTCTTCATGGCCTGTTTCCTCATCTGATCAAGATTCTTTTTCTCCAATCCTCGCTCTACTTCCCGAGCTACAGTGAGGACCTGGGAATATGTTTTCAGCTGCTGGGGAATCAAAAGGACTTGAATATCCATTCGTAAGCCCTGCTGAAATCTGCTTGCCCGTTTCTCCTCGTCAGCTATCATATACGGAGCGAAACGACTCAGCCTTAAGAACTCAGCAGCATATTCGTCAACAGACCGGTTCCATTGTTGAAGTCGGATGAATTGTTCTTCCATCTCCTTCTGAGCTGTGGTAGGGAAGAATCTATCATAAAAGCTCTTAGAGAACTGGTCCCAAGTGATGGGTCTGTCCAGTCTCGCTTCTTCAGCTAACCACCAGTTTCTAGCCACATCCTTTAATGGATCTTGGCGACTTCCACCTTATCTTCTTCTGGGATCCGGGCTGCCTTCAAGAGATCTGTTGTGTCAATTAGCCACTGCTCGGCATCTAGCGGTCTTTCTTCCCCCGTAATATTGCCGGCTGCAACCGCCTGAAGTCTGACACGTTGCCTGGCCTCCGTTCTTGAGGAGCTGCTATCAATCCTTGCCGGAGGAGTTCGGTATGCCTTTGTTGATTCTCCACCATATTCTGGATAACCCTCAGAATATTAGCATTCTCTCCCGTGGGTCCATTTGATGCTTGTCCGGAGTTGTTACGACCCGTCCTTCTATCCATACTTATGTTGGTAAAAAGGAGACTGGAAATTGGAAAGATGGAAGGATTTTAGGACACAAGGAAAGGAATCAAGAAGGACTAGATAACTTTGTACATTGTAGTTGGCAATGGCAAATTCCATTTGCTACTTGATTGTACTATAGGTGTGAGAGCCTAGGCTCTGATACCAACCTGTAACGCCCCGATCCCACGGGTACGGGGACGTCACTGCGACGTACATACGCAGGTCAGAAGTACCCTCACGTATATACGCTAAGCATCAGTACAAGCAAGAATCAGAGTACGACAAACGTAGCGTCCATTCATATGCCAACATAAGAAGTACAAAGTACAAGGTTATCACAGGATGTGACATACTATTACATATCACATGCATCATATATCACAACCAAGCAAAAGTACGATTTACAATATGATTACAAGATGCTCACGAGCTGAAGGAAGGTCCCGCGAGCTAAAAAGGAAAGTCTGGCACAACAGAAACCGAGACTAGTCAGCCTGCTCGGAAAGGAAAGCTTGATCTTCCACAGAAGGCTCCACCTCGATCCAAGGTTCGGAACCTGAACATACAAATTCAAGGGAGTCAGGACCTCCCAAACAAGTGATCCGGTTACAGCCGAGCGGCATAAGGAATAAGAGTAAGAGAGTTGATACAATATCATGAATAATCAGCCAGCAAGTAAAGGAAGCACAAAATGTTATAAACGAAAGGTATTGCATAAGCTTAAGTTACGGCCTCATGAGACTAGTACCTCGAGGGAATAATCCAAACAAGGAAACCCTCATCTATATACCTTTATCTCATGTCACCGTGATCCAAGCGCATACAACACCCACAGTTAACGCCTTTTATTATTATTATTACTTGTCTTACCCTGATATCTAGCTATGTGAACTAGCGTCCCAGCACACATAGATCCATATCCGAGTAAAGCAAGGTTGTTATTGGAAACCAGCGGGGGTATCAATGAACTATGTTTACAGTGGGTCACGTGCATACCCGGGACCACGGCCCAGGATGTTCCGTTGCTTGGTGGACGGAACCTGCCGCAAGGCTAACAGGAGGGTCTTATAGGATGCCCTTATCAAGATGGTACCAGGAAGGAGGGAGCCAGCACTCCCCTCGGTCGCCTGGAGGCCCACAGGTCAGACCAGAAGTTTAGTTGCACAACATACCTAATACCACTGTAAACATGAACATATATTGATAGCCGCATATTTCCCCGACCCGATGCAAGTTGTTCCTTTTATGAATTATTGGATGATTATCAGATTTCGGGAATGAACAGGAGCAAGTCAGGAATATTGTAAAAACAGGAGTATCAAGAGTACAATTGTACTATCATGTAAATCAAATTGGTAAATCATAAAGTCCGGTTATCATTCCCGTTATCGTGATAATTATGAGAGTCAAGTGTATCATGCCTTGTGTTGATAGATAGCATGATAAGAGGTGATATTTACCAAGTAACAAGTCTAGTAATTAGCAATATATACAACATGATCCAAATATGATGTCCAAAACAAGAAGTAATTAACCATAGCAAATAGTCAAGATTAGTCGACTAGAGAGAATAAGTAGTCGACTTATGAAAGAGTTAGTCGACTAGGAAATAGGGTTAGTCGACTAGGGAAGGCTGCGTTTCAAAAGAGCTGCGTTTCAGGGAGCTGCGTTAGTCGACTGGGAAATAATAGTTAGTCGACTAATAAAGGGTGCGTCTCAAAGAGCTGCGTTTTCAAAGGAAAGTTAGCCGACTAGTGGGAAAAACATAGTCGACTAGGGAAGTTGCGTTTTCAGAAACGAGGGTGCGTTTCAAGAGGGTTAGTCGACTTATGATTAGGTCGAGTCGACTAATAGGGTTCAAAACAGATAACAGAATTGGTTCTTGAGGGTTGCGTTTGTTACAAATATGAAAGAAATATCCAAGTCTTGGCGAGTAGAATTACTCGCCTATAATGCGTCCGACGCAGAGAAACGCGGTCCCAATCCAAAGGAGGGTACCGGTCTTCACAAGTTGAAGGAGAGGGTTGTGGTAGTTTGGAGAAGATGGAGGTGCAAGTCTAGTTCACCATTTCAAAATGGGATCTTGCAAACGTTGTTGCGGGGGACGAATGTATAGCCCGTTAGAAAGAGGTTGACGAGGAGGTGAAGGTGGTATGCTTGGTGGAGGCTACGGTGGTGCAGGTGGTGGTGGAGATGGTGGTAAAGCTTTTTGGTGAAGATGGGTTCTTTGAGGTTTTCTTGGTGAAAGAGGTTGAGGAAGATGGTGTTTGTTGGTGAAAATTGGAGGAGGAGATGGAGGAGAATGAAGTAGGAATTTGTGGTGGAGAATATGGAGAGGGTGAGTGGTGGTAATGGTGGCCAAAGGGAGCTTTGGGCTGCTGTTGATGTTCACAGGAAGTGGAAAAGGAAGAAGAAGTGAAAAAAGTGAAGAGAGAGAAGGAGTGGGGGAGTTATATATAAAAGGTAAGTTTAGATTATAACAAGTTTGCCCTCCACTCTATGAAACCTGCGTTTCATGCCAATTTGGCCGCGTCCCACCACACAAGGCTGCGTCTAGCTGTTGCTGGACGCAGTAAACAAACCTGCGTCCAAGAAAAACAAGATTACGTTGGTAGAATAGGACGAAAAAGCATGGGTGACTGGACTTGAGTTGGATTGGCCCATAAGCATTAAATGCAGCAAGGGAAGGGTCTCCGCATTAATTTGCTGAGTCCAGTTGGTAAAACTCGCGTTTGAGGAAGGAGAGAGAAAAATGGAAAAAGAGAAGAGTGAAGTAGTTGAATGATTTCCGGTATCTGGGAAAATACCGAGAACTCCGGAAAGGTCCAAAAATCAAAGTATCTCGGAAAGCTCCCCAACAATTCTTAAAAATAATAAATATTATATAAAGATTTTTGGTGGAATCGGTTTTTAGAAATTCTATTCCATTTTCAAAATAAAAATCCTGGAATCCACTATGAACGGTGTCTACACCGGGTAGGCTGGATTTTTGATAAAATCTGAAAAATCCCAGAAAATGCCTGAAGGAAGAAAATATAATTTTTAAGAAGGAATGTGAAAGCGGAATCCAAAAATTTGATTCCGATAGTGAATTAAAATTCCTGGAATCAACCAGTGATACTGGCCGACACCGGTTTTGAAGACTTACAATTTAATTCCGAAAAATTCCAGAAAATCATGAAAAATCTAGAATATTAAAAAATAATATTTGAAACTAAAATTAGTCAAATCTGAATACCAAACAGATCAAATCATGCAGTACTGCTATATGAGTAAGTATTTAAATAGCAGAAAATAAAATAAAATAAAATAATAATAATAAAATGCACCAAAAATTAGGATACGTAACTGTGCACGTATACCGAGGATGGGGTGTTACAGTTTTAATGAAGGGGGTGAGGTGGCATTGGTGAGGTCGGTGGAGGGAGAAGAAAAGAAAGAAAGAAAGAAAAGAAAAGATTAGAAAAAATAATAAATTATAATATGGTCGCGAAATATCGACTGTTCCAGAAAAATTCCCAAAAATACCCAGAGGTAGAAAACGTCATCCTGAGGAATAATATGAAATCGGTTTTCAAAAATAAAATCCCGTTTTCAAATTAAAAATCCGGAAGTCAACCGCCGATACCGGTCTACACCGGGTCGGCCGGATTTTGATAAATTCTGAAAAATCCCAGAAAATGTATTTAGATAGAAAATGTGATTTTAAGAAATAATGTAAAGGACGCTTCTAGTAATTCTAATCGGTTTGTAAATTAAAAATCTGGGAATCGGTCAGCGGCACTGGTCGACACCGGTTTGAAGAATTTCAATCTAATTCAGAAAAATTCCAGAAAATCATAGAAAATCTAAAATATTGGAAAACGATGTTTAAAACTGAAATCGGTCAAATCTAAATATTAGAAAGACCAAATCGAGCAATTCACTAGGATCGGGTTCCCGGTTCAGATTAAGGCTGACTCCGAGTTCACGAATCCAGATCCAAGGCAAAACGATCATATAAACAACTCATAATACAAAACAAATACAGGAAGTAAATCAAAAATACGATCAAAAAATCTGAATACGCAACTAAGTACGTATTCCGGGAGCGGGGTGTTACAATCCATCCACCTTACAAAAAATTGCGTCCTCGCAATTTCGATAAGGGGCAAATTGAACACAAAGAGGACAAGGGCGGAATTTATACCAATTAAGATATGACGCACTATAGGTAGGGCTCTCAAGTTGACTAAACAGTAATCAGAATATAGATATCTCCTGCACCTCTGGCTGTATAAGTTTTTGAACGGTACCAAATAATACTGATCTGATGTCGTTGCTTTGCAATAGAATTCCAGTTGTACTGCATACTTGATAGCCCTCCGAGAATAAGCCAGAATACTGAAGATAAAGGAAACCCTGATAGTCCTGAGCATAATAAAGAAGACCGATAATTAAGAATTCCGAATACCGGGCATCAATCACTCTGAAAGATATAACCGAGAATATAGAATATCCGTAGAGAATCCCGACTACTGACTTCTGAAAGATAACCCGATCGGAATCAATCCTGAGAATACCCGAGCTTTATAGAGTTGGCCAAAGAGATCATATAATCGCTTCATTCAGAACCAGCCACTACCCCTCTAGTATATCCATATCTTAAGTTGGTATAAAGGCTTCGAAAAAACCAAACTGGGGAAAGATGGAAGGGAGTAGGAATCAAAGAAAGACGATCAAGAATAGATAACTCTGTACTTGTAGTTGGACTGTATAACCAGGACTCATGCATTCAAGTTACAAATTTCTTTACCATTAATTTGCCATCTGGACGTACTGAGGATGTGAGAGCCTAGGCTCTGATACCACCCTGTAACGCCCCGATCCGGCGGGTACGGAGACGTTACTGCAACGTATATACGTAGGTCAGAAATACCCTCACGTATATACGCTAAGCATCAGTACAGGCAAGAATCAGAGTACGGAAGCAAGTGGTGCATTATACATTCCAATACATGAGTACAATTACAAAGTTATCACCAGAGGTGATCCAATATTACATGAATATTACATCACTAACATGCGCAATTGCGAGATTACAAAGAGATGTACAAGAGTGAACAGTATAAAAGGCACTCACGAGTTTACAAAAGGAAAACTCGAGAGGCACACAGGGGGCCTGGAAGGATAGAGCTCTGGACGGTCTGCTTGAGATCCACGCTACCGCTGCGCCACTCTGATCAGCAACTGGGAGAAATCCACACGCTCCAAGCTCCAAGACCTGGACATGAGAATCCAGGGGAGTCAGATAGAACTCCCCAGGCGAGTGGTGATTCGAATGCCAAGTGGCGAGCATAGGTAAGCATGTAGGAGCAAGTAGATATAGCAGGTGACTTCCAGTAGAGAATACACATGGTATAATAAGATAAGAGCAGGTAAAGAGATGATCTCCTAAACTAACATAAAACCGATAAAACCGATAAAACCGAATAAAACCGATTACGAGCAAAACCGATGTACAAGCTTAGGTCACGGCCCCATGAGACTAGTACCTCGAAGGAATAATCCAAACAAGGAAACCCTCATCTATATACCTTTATCCCATGTCACCGTAATCCGAGCGCGTACAACCCGAGTTACAAAACAACACATCAAATTACATATTAGCATCTTATTATAATTGGAGCCGTCTAAGTTCCAGGCTTCAGTATGTGTCCCATTCCACATACTTCCACCCACAACTTATGTAGCAAGTTATTTGGAAACTGATAAAGATCGATGAATCATGTTTCGGATAGGCCCCGTACATGCCCGGGACAACGGTCCAGGAGTATCCGGTGCTGAGCCGGAACGTACCGCTAGGTACCGGGACTTATTTACGCCCGAACAGGAATAGAGTATCGCAGATCCCATAGAAATAGGCCTAGGGCGTGTGCATACCCGGCAGGAATAAACAGGAGTAGGGGTGCCAGCACACCCACGGAATCCCTGGTGGCCGCCAGGTGATCCCTCAAGTATGTGGCCACGCGCGGCTCGATAAGACCACCATAAACATGATTAATCAGGGCCCATCAGTTTCGCCCAAACCGGGTGCAAGTTGTCTTATTAGAATTTAATATGTGATTATCAATTTACGGGAATAGCAGGTACAAGACATGATCAGGAGTTCAGGAGTACATGAGTACTAAAGATTCAGGTCACTGTATATATAAAACAAGTACAAGATTCAAGTCACTGCATGTAATGCAGGATAACAAGTATAGTATTCCCGTAAATGAGATAATCACAGGTCAAGTATATCATGCCGGGTGTCAAGGGATAGCATGACAAGATGGTGATATTAGACAGGTAACCAGTCATGTCAAGAGATTGATATTAGTCCCGGTGGCAAGTCATGTCATAACAAGGGGTCTTGCCAAGTAGTAGCATGTTTGGTGATAACATATCATTTGACAAGTGAAATAGACTGGTGTGAGATATTAGCATGCAATTGACAGGTACTAAGTAATGGCATGGAAGTGTTAGCATATCAGGTAAATACATGGCATGTGATAGAATAGTAGTTGAGCACAATCAAGCGGAGCTGAGCAAGCTGGAGTGTACAGACAGCAAACAGTATTTAACACTGGAGCGTCTGGCAAGGTTACCGGGACAACTCGGCTTAAGGTGCGAGTAGGACATCCGGCAGCATCCCGCCTAGACGAATCTAGTGGTAAAGCGCTGAACGCTGATCATGATAACCAGGCGGAGCTGAGAAACCTGACGATCCTAATCACGTCTCTTTCGAGATAGTGAGAAACCGGAGGCTGAAGGGTCCAGGGAAACCTGACGGTCCCAATCACGTCTCTTTCGAGATAGTGAGAGACCGGAGGCTGAAGGGTCCAGAGAGACCTGACGGTCCCAATCACGTCTCTTTCGAGATAGTGAGAGACCAGAGGCTGAAGGGTCCAGTCATTGGCACTCGGCCATACACAAATACAGGACTCAGCCCAATACATAATACATGAAAATATGGAATAAAATACATGTCGACCCGACGAAGCGGGGAAACCCAAATGGAGGCGAGAGCGAGGACACTCGCCTAAATCACCTGAATGCCGAAAAGTCCGAAATCCATGGAACTCGCGTACGCGCTATAAAATATAATAATATATAAATATTGGAGAGAGAAGGTGAAGAGGAGAGAGAAGAGTTAGAGAAAGAAAGAGGGAGAAACCTAGAGAGAGAAAGAGTTAGAGAGAGAAAGAGAGAGGAAAACTAGAGAGAGAAGTATATGGAAGGAGAGAGTGCACAGGGAGACGCGGGTTTTGAGAGTGAGACGCGGGAGTCGCAGACGCGGGGATCGCGTCGCAAAGATGCCACAAACGCGGGTTTGAGACCCGCGTTCAAGTCAGGACACAAGGAGAACGCGGACGCGGACGTGGGTTCCGCGTCGCGTTAGCACAGGAAGAACACAGATGCGGGCATGGACTCCGCGTTGCGTCGATACAATAACGCGAAGGCCGCGTTAAATAGATATCAAGATCGCGAAGACTCGCGTTAAGGAGTTGTCTGGACGCGGGGGTGAGATCCGCGTCAGCAATTTATAGAGAGGAGGAGGGAGATCTAGAGAGAGAGATTAGGGTGAGGAGAGAGGAGTTAGGAGTGAGAGAGAGAATCTGGAGAGAGAGAGAGAGAGGAGAGAGAAGTTCAGGAGAGAGAGAAATTGAACAGGGGAGAGAGAGAGAGAGGAATTAAACAGGAGAGAGAGAGTTTGAACAGGAGAGAGAGAGAGGACAGGGGGCAGCAGCCCCCTTCTCTCGCACAGGGGCTGGAAGCCCCCTGGCCGGAGGTGGCCGCCGGCCGCCGGCGGATCGCCGGCGGCGCCAGAGCTGGGGTGGCCGGTGGCCACCCCAGGGGAGAAACAGGAGGGGGCAGAGGGGCTGCTGCCCTCCCATCTCTGGTCACGGCCTGGCCTTGCCAGGCCGTGGCCAGGCCAACCCTGGCCGTCCGGCCAGGGGCGCCAGGGGGCGGCGCCGCCAGACAGGGACGGCCACGCTGGCCGCCCAAAAATAAAGGGGGTTGTTGCCCCCCTCACAATAGCCCCGGCCAGGCCGGCTCCGGCGGCCCTCCGGTGGCCGGCGGCGAGGTGAAAGAGAAGAAAGAGAGAGAGGGAGGAGGGAAAGGAGAGGGAAAGGAAAAAAAGAAAAGAAAGAAAAGGAAAGTAAAAGAAAATGAAAAAAGGAGGGAGGAGGAGGAGGCTCACCGGAGTTGGGGGCCTTCCTCGCCGGCGTTGGTGGCCGGAGGCGCCGGAGAGAGGTCGGCCATCTCTTGGAGAAGAAGAAGAAGAAAAGAAATTAGGAGAAGAGAAGAAGAAAAGAAAGAAAAAGAAAAGAAAAGAAAAAGAAAAGGGGAGAGAGAGAGATTGATAGGGATTGATGGATGGGAGAGGGTTTTAATGAAGGGGGTGAGGTGGAATTGGTGAGGTCGGTGGAGGGAAAAGAAAAGGAAGAAAGAAAGGAAAGAAAAGATTAGAAAAAATAATAATATTATAATATGGTCGCGAAATGTCGACTGTTCCAGAAAAATCTCCAAAAATACCCAGAGATAGAAAACATCATCCTGAGGAATAATATGAAATCGGTTTTCAAAAATAAAATCCCGTTTTCAAATTAAAAATCCAGAAGTCAACCGCCGATACCGGTCTACACCGGGTCGGCCGGATTTTGATAAATTCTGAAAAATCCCAGAAAATGTATTTAGATAGGAAATGTGATTTTAAGAAATAATGTAAAAGGACGCTTCTAGTAATTCTAATCGGTTTGTAAATTAAAAATCCGGGAATCGGTCAGCGGCACTGGTGGACACCGGTTTTGAAGAATTTCAATCTAATTCAGGAAAATTTCAGAAAATCATAGAAAATCTAAAATATTGGAAAACGATGTTTAAAACTGAAATCGGTCAAATCTAAATACCAGAAAGACCAAATCGAGCAATTCCCTAGGATCGGGTTCCCGGTTCAGATTAAGGCTGGCTCCGAGTTCACGAATCCAGATCCAAGGCAAAACGATCATATAAACAACTCATAAAACAAAACAAATACAGGAAGTAAATCGAAAAATACGATCAAAAAATCTGAATACGCAACTAGTACGTATTCCGGGAGCGGGGTGTTACATTTTCAAAAGAGATTTCTTGAGTTTTCCACCACAACTCTATCTTATTTTTTCTCACACAAACTTAAGCTTTCCATTGCAATATCAATCCTCTAGGGATAGGGGTGCCATCGGATCGGATACGGATCGAATATTACCTCTACCATATCCATATCCGCACCCAACCTTCGGATACAGATACGGATACGGATACGGATATTGGCAGATGTGGAAAAATGATATCCGTATCCGCCAAAATCGGATATCAGATATAAATCGGATATTAGCGGATCGGATGCGGATACTAATCGGATATGTTAAAAATGGATATGGTTAAAGATAAATTAAACAGAAATACTTATATTACTTTTTATCTCATCTACTACAATATTAAATGTGATACATACTATGATATTATTGTGTGCATATCAATACATTCATCGTATTCATTGTCATTTGACTTCTATAATAATAGATTACACGTCATCCGGTGCTAAATGCCGATTCGGATGCCATGGTTGATGTCGAAATACTCAAAATATCATGTGGTGCTCTTGCAAGAATCGAATACTTTTCACTATTACTTTTTCACCAACTCAAAATATCAAAATTTAATACCTTATTTCATTGAAGAATAGTCTTCTCCATACCGATATCGTTATGAAGCACGCAACATTCGGATATCGGATCGGATACGAATAAGATATTACTTTTACCATATCCGTATCCGCACCTACCTTTCGGATACGGATACGGATACGAATATTGACGGATGTGAAAAAATGATATCCGTATCCGGATTGGAGGCGGATTCGGATGCGGATATCCGCGGATAATCCGTATCCGGTGGCACCCCTATCTAGGGATCTTTGTTGTGAGAGTTATTTTTTGTGATCAAGAGAAGTGATCACAAGATTTCATTCTTGTATTGTGAGGAGTTGTAGAGGTTATGGCCTCGGTGAAGAGAGTTTTGTGGTGTTCAAGTGAAATGATCACCAAGTGTTCTGACGTGTGGTTGGAGGAGTTGTAAGAGGTGCGACCTCGACAAGCTAGTGTGCTTTCGTGTGTTGTTCTTGAGGAACAAGTCAGGGACTTGCGGGTCCAAGAGTTCTAGTGTGAACTCGTTGTATGTGTTGCAGCACCGAGTGATCTTGCGAGATCGATTCTAGTGGAAATCCTTCATAGTATTGAAGGCGGGGACGTAGAGCAAGGTGCTCGAACCTCGAAATAATTCTCCCGTATTTGCGATTGCTCATCTCTCTCTCACTTGTGTTTTATATCTTGCATGCTCTTATTGTTCATATACATTCTTGCTTGATATTTCCTTGTGCTTTATTTATATATGCTTGGGATTGTTTGCTCACACTTGTATTCAACCAAGAGAGCCATAGTGGCACCTCAACTCTTAATCTAGAGGAATCTAGAGGAGATAGTCCAGAGGCCTTCAACGAAAATTCGGCTACACTCTTGTATTATACTTTATGCGTTAGCTTAATAGCTTTAGTTTGCATAAATAGTTTTTAATTTCGCATAATTTGCATTAGGTTAGTTAGTACACCTATTCACCCCTCCGCTAGGTGTATTTTCATCTTCCACTATAAGGAGGGGGATGAGGCGACATACTTTGTCTCTAAAGTCCTTGGAGAACAAGAGCTTGGTGTTGGGCCTTTTAGTGGGACTGCCACTACTTCTGAAAAGGGTGAGGTCACCACCCAGGAGATAAAATCGAGGATGTGAGGATTTTGGAGATCCCTGAAGAAAGAAGATTGATCATCGAGCCACCTGTCAGGGAACTAGCTATCAAAGAGCCCTTGTTGAAACTACTATTGCTGAGAGTGTTATGCCTCCTGAAATTGTACTAGAGGATGTGATCGGTAGCAAGATGAACCCTCCTAGAGTTCCTACTGTTAAGGTATCTTCAGCTGACACAGCTGTTGCTGAGGCAACTTCCTGAGGGGTTACCTACACTGAGACTAACCAAACTATGATGATCAGCACTGAGGTTGCTGCTGCTGATACCTTAGCTCTTCTAGGTAATGATCATACGAGTCCAACAATCAATTTTCAAATGCTGTTTTTAATCTCAGAGATTTTGCAGAAACCCCTGCTCCAATTACGGGGCCATCTCAGGAGGAGGCAACTACTCCCATCATATCGGGATTATCACAGAATCATTCAACATCAGCCCTAGTCCATTGACGACTTGATGGCAACTAACAAGGCAGTGCCTGCTCCTTCCACCATGCTAGCTATGGAGCAGATTGGGCTTCAACTTAAGCCCACCAGTGGGCCCTTCTCCATTCCTGTCATATCTTCAGCTCCAGCTACTACTGGCTTAAAAGTAATTACCGGCCCAAACTCTCCAATGCTAGTTGTTGAGCCAGACTCAATAATTACCAGCCCTACTTCTCTTGTAGCCAGTACGCTTGTCTCTATGAAGCTCCTCCTCGGATGCTGCCTTTTCCCTTGTTCCGCTGACGGCTGCCCCTGCAACGCCTTCAATGAGTGTGACCGCCAATATCGCAAAGACTTCTCCTTCAGGGCTCACCTGCTCGCCTGGCGTGATAGAAGTAGAGAAGGAGTTCGTGGTAGAGATGATCGACACCTTCTATAAGGTTCTAAAGCGATGCGTCTCTTTGGTGTTGAAAGGTTCGACCAATCCGTTCGAGTTTCTAAGGGTGGTCCTAACTCATAATATAGAGACCATCAGAGACTTTAAGGGAACTGATCAAGCTGCCTCCCTGGATCTAATAATGGAAGATTTCGAGAAAGATGTGGGCGAGTAGCGTCGCCTGAATAGCTCAGATTTAACTCCCTTCATCGAAGAGGAGCTCAAGCGTCTCTCTGAACATATGCAGATGACTTATGCAGAGGCGTAAAAGAAAATAAAAGCAGAGTCCTAAGAGTTGAAATCTCTGGAGGCTGAAAAGATCATGATTATGCAATTGATGCTTCTAATAACTCACTTGCTGATACCAATGAACAACTTGAAAAGGTGGAGGTAATGATAAAACGAGCCAACTTTCTCATATCTAAAGCTAGGCCAGTGCGTACAGAGAAGACTACTCAGTTAGGATAGCTGAACCCTAGAGCGATCAATACCTTAAGCTGGAGGTAGAGAAAGCAGATATAGCGGAGACTCAGGCTCGCTTGGCTCGACTGACAGCTTTTAATCAAGAAGATCTGAAGTCCCAGGCTCTCGCCAAGTCTGAAGAGAATAAGAAATAAAAACTGTCTTCTCTTAACAATAAAATCAGATCATATGAGAGATAACTTTAATGTATCTTCAATGTATCTCTTCTTTTGAATCAATTTGCTTTTGACTTATTGGCTCTTTCAATGTCTTGTTCCTTGTTTGCTTATGCAATTACCATAGGTAATATACGTTTGCCATAGAGGAAAACTTGGTATATAAGTTCTTTAAAAGGCTAAAAAAGGGTGAAAAAAATTCACCAAGTAGAACTCCCGAAGGAATTACAATTGTGACTGAAATCATTCAAAGGTTAAGAGCATGATAAAGTCAGTAAAATATGAGAATCCACTAAGGATTAAAAGAGGGCAGATTTATGAATCCATTAGGAATCACTAAAACAAAAGGTTCACATTCAGAGGTGATTCACAGGCTAGACATAACAGTGAAGAAAGAGTCCTTACTGGAGGAAAAAATTAGATCTGGATATTCATCAGTTCAGAGGTGGCGAAGTGGACATGACTGATTAGGAATCACCTGACACTAAATTTTATCGTTCAGAAGTGACGAACTAGACATAACGACAAAAAAGAATGAAATTGGGTATTCATCAGTTCAGAGGTGACGAACAGGCCATAGCTGATAAGAGATTGTCAAATAACTAGACATGATAGTTTGAATGCCATAAAAGAGAAGAGTCTAGGCACCCATCGGTTCAGAGGTGATAAACTAAACATAACCGACTACGAGTTACCAGACTCGGAGCCCTGCCATTCAGAGGTGATGAATTAGACATGATGGCAAAAAGAGTAGTTCTTATCGGACTGAAAGACGAGACTTAACTATCTGTCAGTTCAGAGATAATATGGACATAACTGATTGAGAAGCCACCAAGATTGAGTTCTGCCGTTCGAGGTGATAAACCGAACATAACGAAAAAAAGAGTTATTCCACTGGGGAAAGTGATTTGATTATAAACTTCGTGGAAAAATTAGCATTTCCATGGAGAAATATTTGAAAAAATTATTAGAGATGTAATGTTAACATGACAATCGAAGAGTCCGCTAGAGACTGAAAAAGGGTAATAATAGACTTCGAGTGGAATCTATTAGAAACTCGCTAGGGAGCTAGAAAATGAATCCCATGAGAGATTATAGAGGTTCAGTGTTCTCTAAGATGTTAGAGTAATCATTAACATGACATAAAGAACTCTATGGGGATTCGATAGGGAGATGATTGTTCCCTAAAAAGTTGTCAGAGGTAATCATTAACGTAACAACTAAATTCTTTGCTGAAAAATTAAAAGGAGATTTTGTCCAAAGCGAACGTGACAAATTCGCGGCTGAGGATTTTGAAATGACTTGTTTAGAGGTGTGATGTTAACTTGATAAGGATTTATTTACTATAAGAGGTGTTTAAATATAATAGCAGTTTGAGTGCACCTGTCATTCTATTGAAGAAAATGACAAATAGAGTTGATCCACTGGGGATATTAGCAAGATCTGCCATGGATATTCAAAAGGTTTTACTGTCAGAAGTGTGAGCTTTGAACATAACAGTTCTGATATGTGATTCATCTCATTGAGAAAATGAATACAACCTTTTGTCATCCTACCATTCCAAAGATGGGAATTGGTAGGGGACTTTGGTGAAAAAGACGGATCAGGTCTCTTAGAATTTTTGACAAATCCTCAGTTATTGATGGGTTTAGTATGCCTTTACCACTACCATTTGAGTTGGTCTAGCAATGCTATTCCCCTCAACATGATAAGTTGTCGAGAACTTTTCGTTGGGCTTAAAAACTAACTTTTTCCTCTATCCTTAGCCGTTAGAGGCGTAGGATTGTTCTGTTACTTTAAGTAACATGGTGTACTCTCTGAGTGTTTGCTCCTCAGATGACTTCTGAAATATCACTGAGAATTAAAGAAGTGAGCACAAGGCTCCACTGAGACAGAGGAGTATCATCAGATGTAACTGTTAACATGACGTTAGGTACTCCGTGGAGGAATTAATTCCATTAAGGAATAAGAGGATAGGCATATAAATGTGACTTGATGATCAAAGTTTTAATGTTACCATGGTCAAGGATAATATTTCTTTAAGAACTTACCGTTGATCGGCATCATGAGCATGTTACCATTTGGATTTGCAAGGCGATAAGCTCCGTTTGAGTAGACTATCTCTACTACAAAAGTCATTCCCACTTTGGTTGAAACTTGCCTTTGGTCTTATGTGCCATGATTATGGGTCGCTTGACAATTAAAATCAAGTCTCCTTTCTGAAAGACTCTCTCTTTGACCTTTTTGTTGAAGGCCTTTGAGTTTCAAGCCTAATAAAGCTCAATATGTTGTTGAACCTGTAATCGCTTCTCATCCAGCGCTTCAAGTTCATGGAGACGTAGCCAGTGGTGTCTTTGTCAGTCATCTTGGTTATCAGAGAACCTGTAACAGCTTCTCATCCACCCACTTTGAAAAGTAATCAATTATCACAAGGATGAACCGATGACCTCTAGCCGATGGACGACTAATAGGTCCTGCTACATCAATTCCCCAGGCTTCAAATGGCCATGAAGCAACCGTGGGATGGAGCAACTTCGAAGGTTGGTACATGAAATCCGTGTGAATCTGACAAGCTCTACACTGTTTTGCATATTGCAC